>CAUYOR010021628.1:0-52273 GCA_963573925.1 Callimico goeldii
ACCATGCCCAGCTAATTTTTTGTATCTTTAGTAGAGACGGGGTTTCACTATTTTGACCAGAATGGTCTCGATCTCATGACCTCGTGATCCACCCGCCTCTGACTCCCAAAGTGCTGGGATTACAGGCTTGAGTCACTGCGCCCGGCCATGATTACCCTGTTAAAAATTTTATCTCATTCAAAATTTCAACACCTTCAGTACAAACTATTTCCTCCCCTTTGTTTAATATTTTTCTTTTTAGTATTTGTCAGCACTTAATATACTATATATTTTACTTACTTATTTTTTGTCTTTCCCACTAGAATAATATTTTCACCAAGCAGAGATTTTTTTTGTCTTCTCTGTTTGCTGTGTTATAACAAGTTCTAGAGCAGTGTTTGACATATAATAGACACTCAATAAGTTGCTGAACAATGAAATAAGTAATATAAAATATAAGGATATAACCACAAATTTAGAATAATTTTTGTGAGAGTTTCTAATGTCTCTAAAATGTTTTATTTTTGAAAAGTAAGATAATGCAATGTGATAAAATATTGAGATTTGATGAAACTGGGTAGTGGTAACATCAGCATTTATGATTTTTAAAACATTTCTATGTTTGAAGTACTTCATTAAACAATAGAATGGGAAAAAATTTGGAGATTTTGAAGAGCATTGTGTTATAGAGGTTAAGGGAAGAGGAAACTTCAAAAATAAATAGCGATAGATTTCAAATGCTGGCATTAGTCATCAAGAGATAATGGGAAAATGCGTTGAAAAGATGAGACTTAAAATGCTGGGAAAAAAGAAGATAATTAAAATAGCAAATTCGAGAATAAATAGGAATGTGTATAATTAGAGGCATAGGTTTAGAAAAAGAGGCATTGCATCTGGGAATGAGAAGAGGCACTACTTCTGCAATAGAAGAAAGCAATAAAAGCAATAGAAGCAGGAAGGGTTGAGATAGCTGGAGATAGAAGGAAAAGTGAGGGAGTTCATTGAAGTAGTAAGGCCATATGTTGGAATGGAGAATCTGAGTAATGGATATGGTCCAGGTTCGTGAGTTAATGGGCATGTCAGAAGGCTGAAGCTGTGAGTGCCTACATTGATGATTAGATTCTCAGTTATATGGATGCTGTCAGGCTTCAGAGAGTCTGAAGCATCAGAACCAACCTGAATGGATTGGGTGGCATTTGAAGAGTTTGAGTCGTAATGCTAACAGCAGCCATCACTCATATGTGTCATTGTTCTAGATTCTCATATATATACTTATTTATTCCTGACCACCTTTAATGTGACTATAATATGGCCATTCTTCAGGTGAGGAAATCAAGGCATGGAGAAGTTAAGTAACTTGCACAAGGTTATGCAGATCATGAGAGGCAAAGTTGGAATTCAAACCCAGGCTGTCTAACTTCTGAGTTCATGACCTTAACACCATTAGATTCTCTCTTAACTGAGTAATGGGATGGTTAATGGATGAAAAATAGAAAGATTGTTAAGTAGATGAAGGGAGAATAGTTTTCCAACACATACTTTGTCCTTTGTTTCATATTATCGAAGACACATTTGTGTGTGTGTGTGAGAGTGTGTTAATTTCCAATTACTGTTTTCTTTTTCAAGCCTCAGGCTTCTAAGAAATTTCTGAATAACCCATTGAACTTTCTTTTAGCCATACAAAGTATTTATTATCTTCTCAGAAATGATCATTGTATTCATATTTTCTTCAGAATGATTCCAATTTGTTTTTACTCAAAACGAACTCTTTGGCATCATGCTTCACATAATCATTTATCTTTTACTAATAAGTAGAACTTCTCTTTGGGATGTGGTTTTGGGAATGAGCAATGAAATGAAATGATAGCTGATTATCCAAACCAACCTGCCAACTGGGAAGATGACAGAGTCCAATCACATAGGCAACCCAAAGAACCAATTCACTAACTTTATGAACATTTTTGCAAATACTGTGAAATTTGAGTGCTGTGTGTGCATCATTATGGACAGTTTCCCTGTTATTTGCAGACTTTTTTTTTGTTATTCAGAAGCATCTTCTTGATGTTTGTTCATAATATTTTTCTTAATTGTCCAAGATTTCACCTAAGTTTTTATATATTACACATAATTTAAAATTCTTTCCCTAAATAAGGATCTTTTATTTTCTGAGGTGGAAAAACATTTATTTATCAGCATTAACAGTCATTGTCAACACTGACAGTTCTGTTCCTGTAACTTTTACTAAAAGTTTTACTTTTACTAACCTGCTGTGACCACTGCCCCTCAGCTTTAACAAATTAAACTATTTGAATGAAGAATGGACATAATGGTTGGCGATTGTGTCATACTTTTAGTTTACAAGGATTTGCGCATCCATTTGATCTGTCTAGTGTAACTCTTCAGGTGACAGGGCAGGGTTTTAATGTTCTCATTTTACAGATAAAGAACTGGAGGTGGAGGGAGGTTAGAAGATGGTCCTTGAGTAAATGGTAAAAGTGGGTCTTGAATCTGGTTCTTCCCGATTCCAAGTGTCTCTCCACTCTGTAGTGGATTCTCTGGGAATCTTCCTAATAATATGCACGAAGCCCTCGTCTATTGCCTTCCTTTCCCTCTGGCTTCCGTCTTCCAGTTGAGGGGCTTCCTAATACGCCCCTGTCCAGCCGGGATGGCTGCAAGGGAGCACACCCGGGGTCTTCTTGTCTCGAGTCTTTCTTCTTCCTTTTCTGTGGCCCTTCCGGCTTCACCATCCGTGGAAATCTCCTCCTTCCTCCAGCCCCAACTTCTAAAGTCTTGTCACAGCCCCCTGGCAGTGGGACCTCCCATCCCTAATCATCAGCAGGACAGCCCATCGCAGAGGGGAGGCGAGGGCAGGAACCGCGGCGCGCCGGGAAGCCATGCTGAGGGTTCCTCCTGCATTTCCTTCCTCGCGGTCCTCAGGAGCATCCTCGCGCCCTCCGGCCCCGGCGCTCCAGCCCGCCCCGGATCCGCCTCTCTCTCCTTCCTCCCCGAGGTTGAGACGAAGCGTGGGACGCACCTGGGTCCCTCTCCGGTCACCCAGCTGAGGCTCCGGGGGCTGCACCAGGAGCAGGATTTACAGGCCCGGAGAACGCCAATGGGAGATCCAAATGGTCGGGGACTCCGGCGCTTTAAGAGGCTTTTCTCTGGGAAACACCCGTCCCCTCCGTGCGCCTTATGAATGGAAATACTCCTCCCCCGGTCGAGCCCATTTTCCCATTTCACCAGGAGCCGCAGCCTGCTCTCTCCTTTCGGTCTCCCCGCCCACATCAACGCGGGCAGCTCCAGGAGGGGACGGACAGGAAGCCTTTGGCCGCCTATTAAATCCCACCCATTTCTCCGGGGGCGATTTCCTAACCTTCCGGGACCGAATTCTGCAATTTGATGTGCGTTTTGTCCGAATGGTAGCGACACGGGCCTAAGGGAGGGGGAAAGCGAGGGGGTGGGGGGTGGGGGGTATGCACTCTTTTCCTCGCAACATCGCTGGCGGAGCGAGGGAGCTCACACGACACAGATTTTGGGGCAAAGCCTTTCCATCTGGACAGCACCATGTCCACCAAAGCGGAGCAGTGTAAGTAGCAGCCGGCCCGGCATTCCGGCCCGGCCTCGGCTGGGAGCTATTGCAGCTGCGGCGTTTGCGGCTGCTGGGAGACCTTGGCATTGTGCTGGTGCGGGGGTGGGGGCTGAGGTTGGGGCGGGTGGGGGGTGGGGGGGAAGAGAAGGTGGGGGAGGGTGGACGTTAATGGCAGCGCGGCGCTGTCCCCGGTGCTGAAAAACAATGCGGTCTTCCTCGGGCTCGAGCTGGGATTTCGCAAGACTCAGAGACCCTGCAAAATGAAATTAAAATGGGGTCATTCTCAGGAAAAAGAGGCCTCGTATCTTTCAGATAAACATTTCAGTGTCTCTTGTTGGAGTGGGGGAAGGGGGGCAGCGGCAAATCAGGGGCGGGGAACTGTCAGTGGCAACCAAAGCCTGCCTGGCCTTCTGAGCATGCCCAGTTCTTGGTGCTGGGGCCATAGGGGAGTTTGAGTCTGCAGTTTCCACTTCGGGTGGAAGAGGCAAGAAGGGAGAGAAGCGGGAGGGAGCAGGGAGCCAGGCAGAATTCTGGATTCAGTAAGAGAAAAATTAACTCACTAATGCCAATACCAATGCCAAAACCAACCACAACCATGCGGTGCTTACAAGAAAGTGAAAGGGGCTCTGGTAAAATGACCTAATTGATCTAATTATCGTTCCAAAGAGCAGGCTTCCTTTGTAGGGCAGCACATGTAAACTATAGCAAATAGCACCGGAGGATTTTAGTTGTCCCAGTAATGACTGACTGTGCGTGGTTGGAAGCAACCTGCTAACTCCTTATGGATGGAGTAAGTTTCTAACATGATCCCCATTATTGCAGTGCGCACTAGTAGGCCTTCGATATGTGCTTGGTAGGTTGATCAATGTGAAGGGTTTTTCAGAGTGCACTTGAGGGCTTGAGGGATTCAGGAGCTTAAGCTTCTGATTGTAAATAAAAGATGTTTTTATGAAGCAATGAGTTTGAATTTTTAACAATATACCAGAACTTATTCACCTAGATGACTCCTTTCTTCCAAAGCAGTACACATTATATGGATAATGCTGTCACTACTTAAAAGTCTTCGTAATTCTTCTTAGGAATGGCTATTAAAGCCATTTTTTTGAGACACACAAAACAGTAGTCTCATTATTTGAGGGTAATATCTTGTATATGATAAAATGCAGTATGTCATTTATTCACCAGGTGAATTGAATAAACTGAAGGCTCATAGAACTCTCAGATTGATGGTTCATTAGAAATTGTGCATGCCCACCTACCACACAGTGCTTGTGCTTCTTTACATGTTTTGGAATCTGGAAGATCTGAGTTTGACTCTTAGTTTTGCTACTGTTTGACCTTGGGCAAGATAATTGACCTCTCAGAACTTTATTTCCTCATCTGTAAACCTGAGCTAATCATGTTGATGGAGTTGTGATTATAAGTGAGAGAATACATATAAAGGGTTCAGTAGTGAGCCTAGCACACAGAATGTACTCAATAAATGATGGCTCTGATAATGACAAGCATTGCCCACTTTTAAATAGTCCATCTCCTGTAAATATAGGAAGGTTTCTCTTGTGATTTTTTTTGCATGTTTCCAAAAGTTAAATCTATACTCAAAATTAAGTTTTGCTTTTACAGAGGTTTTTGAAAAAAATTGAGTGCATTCTGTTTTGAGGAATGGTAACACAGTTTGAATCCATGCAGAACTTCCCACTTGAGGATATCACATCCATATATTATAATAAAGCCAAGTGGTTTCATTATGTATGGTTTTTAAAGGAAAAAACACCACCTGTCATTTGATTGTATAGTTACATATTACGTAAGTAATTTCAGGTTAAAGCCAGTGAGTATTACTGTCCTCTTCCTGTGTTTTCTCTTCCTTGTTATATTTTGAAATGCACTGGATGCTTTTTCTTGTCTCTTTCCTCCGCAGTGAATAAAATCTAGCTGTGTACTTGATTTTGTAGTGCTATTAGTGGACTTAAGTAGCTATTTTAGACATGTTTGTGAAACAGATTTTTTTTATCTGTAGAGGATGGAAAGGGCACCATATTTGGAGCTAGAACATGTGGACTTAAGCTTTGTAGGTCCTTCTGATTAATTGTGAGACACTGGACAATTAACTTAATAGTTTTGTGCCTCACAGTTTCCATCTTTAAAGTAAGGAATTGTAGTAGGAGCTGTCTTTGCTTTAGTCTTAGGGGTTTTGTAGGGCAAAGGAGGTAAATGGGAGTATGCTGTGGAAAGGATAAGGATGCTTTGGGTGCTGTTAGGTATTCTTATTTAGAGTGAAGGTAATTTAGGAATCTCTTCTTTTTCTCTTAATATACACTAACATGAGTGGATTGACATTTTAGTGCACATTATGTACCTGAAAGTAAAGCAAAAGACAATAGGCTGCATAGTTGACGTTCATGAAGGACAAATAGTTTTTATAAAAAGAAAACAGACTGGCAGCATTTTATCCTTGTTCTTGGTAGAAGTTTGGCTAGGGTGAAGGAGCAATAGAAGGAAAGGTCAGGGAATTTTTTTTTCTTCTACTGGGTGTGAAGACTACCAGATAAAGAGAGAATGGGAGAGCTCATTCCTCCTCTGCATTCAGCAATGTGCACAGTACCACTTTCCTAAGGACTGAGGAGAGAGAATTAGGCTTAATATATTGTCAGAATATTATTTGTATTACTCTTCTTCTTGGAGCTTCTTGATGTAGATAAAAATTTCACTGGTTTGACAAGCAGACATAGTTTGGTTGGACCAGCAAGAGAAAATACTTGCATTTCAATCCAAACCAGATTACTTGATTTAACTTGGAAATGTAATGTAACACAGAGATATGAAAAATGATTTCTATTTTATGTAGTGGCATTTTCTTTTATGAGATAAGTAATAGTGATGAAAGAAGCTAGTGGCTTGGCATGGTGGCACATGCCTATAATCTCAGCACTTTAGGAGGCCAAGGTGAGTGGATCACCTGAGGTTGGGAGTTTGAGACCAGCCTAACCAACATGGAGAAACCCTGTCTCTGCTAAAATTACAAAATTAGCCAGGCGTGGTGGTGCATGCCTGTATCCCCAGCTACTTGGAAGGCTGAGGCAGGAGAATCACTTGAACCCAGTGGCGGAGGATGCGCTGAGCTGAGATTGCACCATTGCACTCTAGCCTGGGCAACGAGAGGGAAACTCGTTCTCAAAAAGGAAAAAAAAGTATTCACAATGCATGTGTGTCTGTGTTTTAAGACTGACTTTTACTCAGAAACACTCCTTTATATGTTGGACTTTTTTTTTTCTTTGTGTTTTAGCAAAAGACCAGTGGCTCAGGCAGCAGTGTAGCAGATGAGAGAGTGGATTATGTTGTTGTTGACCAACAGAAGACCTTGGCTCTCAAGAGTACCCGGGAAGCCTGGACAGATGGAAGACAGTCCACAGAATCAGAAACGCCAACAAAGAGTGTGAAATGAAAATATTGCCTTGCCATTTCTGAACAAAAGAGAACTGAATTGTTAAAGATAAATCCCTTTTGAAGAATGACTTGACACTTCTACTCTAGGTAGATTCTCAAATGAGTAGAGTTGAAGTCAAAGGACCTTTCTGACATAATCAAGCAATTTAGACTTAAGTGGTGCTTTGTGGTATCTGAACAATTCATAACATGTAAATAATGTGGGAAAATAGTATTGTTTGGCTCCCAGAGAAACATTTGTTCCATGGTTAACACACTCATAGTATTACTGTATTTATGCACTTTTTCATCTAAAACATTGTTTGGGGTATTCCCAATGTATCTTAACATAATTCCATTGGGAATTCTTGTTTGTTGTCACACTACTTTATATAACAATACTAAGTTAACTAAGCTACTTTTAGATTTGGTAATTGCTGTTTAAACTGCAGTCTAGCAACATTAAAATGAGAGGTAGATTCACAAGTTAGCCTTCAACCTGAAGCTTCAGGTGATAACCATTAGTTATACTTGGACTCATCATTTGTTGTCTTCCAAAATGCTGAGGATAAAGTATGTACCGGTGTCAGGACCTAGTTCTCTGGTTATTGTACATTTAGTTTTTAATGGTGGAACTTCGTTATATTTTGTGAATTACAGCATTGTTGGTTCATTGAGTGAAGATTCTGCCGGGTAGGATCTTGCACCTTTGAAAGACTTAATAATTACACTATCAAGTAAGCCTGCAAATCATTGATGGCATGCAGTGATGATGTGCTCTTACACTTGTTAACATGTATTAAATGTTATTTGCAAAAGGTAGATTATATAACTAATCAGGTACGTACCAGGCAGTGATGTGCTAATACACTGATCAGGTTTAGACAATGAGCTTTGGTTGTGTTCTTGTTAGTCCTAATATTGGTTTTCAGTTTGGAATTAATAAAGCAGTTGACATTCACTGTTAGTTATAGCAACATACTGTGATTTTTAATTAGACAGTAATTTAGATTTGTTACTCTATGAAATTCTATCTTTTGACACCATAGTGCCCTTTCTATGATTTTTTTACTTAATACTCTTCTTGGCCTTATATTTAAATCCCTATGCAATTAATATTTTATATCTGCATTTTTTAAAAAATTAGATGTTATATAAGATTCTTATATGTAGCACCTGTTGCTTTTCCACTAGAAGAATTAGGGATTTTGTACTGTGATTTATATTCACTGACCCAATTCAAGAAATATTGGAGCCTTGCTATAATGTGAAATTTTATAGTCATGGACTCCTTCCAGCTAGATTTCTGAAACCACCAGAGGGATGGTATAATTCTGTCTCACCTATGACATGGTCCTGTGACATAGATATTAAGACCACAGGTTATAGTGAGGCTACAATTATATTCATCTGTCTTGACTTTGCAACATAATTTAGAAAACAGGTATAGTTGTTTGTCTTTTCGCCAAGTTACATACAATCTCATGTACTGATTTGAAACTTGTAACAATATTTGGAGGGGGCATAGAGAAAGGAGAGTCCACATTTGAGGCATGACTCCCTCCATTCAGACCTTTAACTGTTGCCTGAATACATAGATGTGCCCTGATTTCTCGCCCATTGGCCATAATACTGTGCCTAATCAATGTAATGGGTTTATTTTCGCAATCCACAAACTAAAAATGTTCATAACAAGATGAATTGTAGACTAGTAACATTTGATGGCTTTAAACGTTTGCTTCTTTTTAAACAGAAACTAAAACCCAGAAGTGAATTTTTAGGTGAATTTTTAAATAAAAAAGATTGATTGAGTTTTGTGTGCAAGCTGTTTTATAATGAAACCACAAAATAAAATCTAAAATCACTGAAATGTGCCTACACTATCAAAACACACAATACAGCTAATGTGTAAAGATACTAAATTCTGTTACTTGGAGGATGAATATATTTAAGATTTTAAACACAATAATAAATACACGATTAATTCAAAAATAAAAAATCTTTCTTTACAGCTGTTTATCAGAAGGGTCTAAAGCACTTATGAATGTTTTTAGTCTAATTTATCATTAACTTTTTACAAGTTACCATATTTGAAGATTTGCGGCACTCTGATTTTCAGAAAATTTCCCATTCTGAATAAGAACAGGGAGGTATTAGAAAGGCAGTTTGCTTTAGAAAACTAAATCACATTGAACATTGTATTAGAGAATTAAAAGTTTTTTATAGAGCAGTGTTTTCCAAACATTTTTAGCACTAGAATCTTTTTTAAATGAAATTTTCTGTGTAATCCCAATATATATAGCCTGAAAAGTCCATCTTATCAATATAAATGTATTTTGAGTTCACATTTATGTTTATTCATTTTGGCTCCTTACTAAGCATAAGATTCTGAATTATTTCTGAATAACACAAATGTAGAGTTATACATGGTTGATGAAAACAGCAGCCAATTTATAGCTATGCCTTTATTTGTATACTATCAAGAAAATTTTGATTCATACATATGTAAGCAAAAATAATGGGTTTTAAACATATATCTCAGGAAATGTTTAGTTAGAGATAGCTAAATTTATTCAAGGTCTATACAAAGATAAATTATCCTGGTAGTGAAAGTTAATACATAAGCAGTCTTCAGTGTGGTAAAGTAGGGTATGTGACACATTAGAATGAGCATTTTTATTAAGTTTTAAAATATACACATATAAAAACTAAATTTGAATCAAACCATTTTACTCACCTCCAAGAAGCTAGACTTTGGCCAGGAGTGGGCTAAAAACCACTGGTTAACCATGTGACAGTTATGATGTTATAGTTGGAAGTCTTTTTCTTCCACTTTAGAGTTCTTTACCTTAATTCCTTATTTTGAAAAATTGTAAGATTTTATGAAGGTTTGAATACCAAAGTACAGTTCTGCTTTCAAGACTTAAAATTCAAACTTGAAAAAGCTGTTTAACCCATGGAAGGTATCATTTAGTAAGCTGTAAAAGATTTTCTACATCTACACTTCAGTTTATACATCTTTATCATTATCAATACCATCTAAGTTACTGTGAGCATTTTAGAGAATTCCATGAAGGTACTATGAGTGTGTATGTTTGTGTGTGTGTATATATAGCATTGTATTTAATCATAGACTAAATTTAATTTGATACAGAAATATCACTATACTTGTACATTAAGGTCATAATTTCTGCTGGACTCTTTTATATTTAATTAATAGGGATTACAGTCTTCCTTCATAAATGCATTTAAACCGGAAATTGAACACCAGTGTTTTTCTACTTATGGGAAGTTGTCCGTTTCCCCCTTTAGAGAAAACAGTATTTTTGTATTTGGGTAAAATATTAACTATGCCTACACACTATGCTGTAGATACTGATCATAATTCTTGCGTGTTCACAAACACCCCTAGTGCCTCTTTTTTGGCTCGTTTAAAGTGTTGGTGTTAGTACTTTGACTACAGAGCCTTTGGCCTTTTAATAATGCTGAGGTAAGCTGATCCTTCCTATTTCTGTCTTTGGGTCATTCTGATAGGTCTTGTCCTCCACTGTCAGGTAAGCAATCAGGTCCATGACAGGGATTAGACATATGAACAAATCAAGTGGATACACATAGTGAGAAAGATATACATTCTATGATAACTACTGTCAACAACTGATGTTACATACATATATATATATATAATTTTAAAAACAACTAGGAGATGAAAAGTCATGGTATAAATAAATATTGTAGACATCATGGACTTGATTTGATAGAAATCAATTGTCAGGTTATGGAGATGGTTGTTTTCAATCTGTCTAAATAATTTATGCATTACTACAGTTAAGTATGACTTGGTTTGTCTTCTATAGACTTAATTTTCTTCTGGTTCAGTATAATATCTGTTAACAGAATTTCAGCAAACTGACTGGTCAAGGTATTAACATAGTTTTTACTTCCTTTACCTAAAAAGGTGGTTTTATGTAAGTTCTTGATTGCTGATGGTCATCCCAAATTTTGACAACAAAGTCATTTGTATAAATTTATTTCTCTCCTCTTGCTCATCATCTTTGTAAAAGTCCCATTGTAGATCTTTTCTGCTACCAAATAAAACTTTTCAAACAATTTGGTTTCCAGACCTTAAATAGACAATTTGGATACTAAGATTGTGAACTAATAACGACATAAAAATTTGTATTTCCAGCTCTTCCTTAGAGTCTTTATCTGCATCAAAAACCTAATTCTGCCATTAACTGTGCTTCCTAGTCCCACTTCTATATGTCACTCATTTTCTGCAACAAAGATCTTGCTAAGTCATATTGAAATACAAGTCATGTTGAAATACAAGTCATGATCCTCTCTAACTAAACAGGAAAAGCTTCCTGGAGAAACTGTTGCCACATGCACGTTCCCTGTTACTCCTCCAGCCAGCCAGTGCTGCCAGCATTTTATTGAGTAAAAGTCCAAATAAATAAGAGCCCGCATGCAACGTTAATCTTCAGAAACTAGGTTTTATACGTAAAATGTGGCTTGGGAAATGATTCTGTTTATTAACATGCTGAGCCTTTTCATTTCTATGCGAGTTTCAGACATCTCCAGTACTTTATAAAATCCTAACAATTGCTGTAAGCCGGCCCTTTGGTTCACTTAGCCCACCCAGTCCACTTGCAACTCTGTCACTAAATCATATTTGGGAAGTTTGGGTACTGTGAGGCTATCTTCCTTGAGATTATTTTCTCATGTGTCTGGCACCTTGTAAACCATGAGACTCCTGGGTATTTGCATGTAACTTCTTTGAGGAAGTTACCACCATCTCTGATATAGACAGACTTTTTGAGTTGCAGTTTTTGTTAGAATTTTATGGAGAATAACTTGTCAATTCTGTGAATGTTATTGAGTATTTAAAAAGCTGGGTCTGTAATGGGAGGCATTTTATTAACTTGTGATTGGGTAACATGTCCTCTTAGATTTCCTGATTTAAAATTATACAAAATAACTATTTTTTTGTGAAATAAAGGAACAGCTAGAGAAAATTAAGTTTCTAATATGTTTCTATACTTCATTAGAAAAGATTTTATTACTATTATGGTTATTGGTGATTAACTCTTAACATGTCTCCTCTGATTTTGTGTTCCATGTGGTGCTTGGAACATCTGGAGTACTGAGGGTGGGGAGTGCAGGGACATAAAGTGGTATAGAAAATTTAAAAATCAAAATGAAAGAATACCCCAAAAAGCCCACTTTATCAGATACAGCATTCTGATGGTTAATTTTATGTGTCAAATTGGTGAAGCTATGGCGCCCATGTGTTTGGTCAAACACCTGCCTTGTAGATTTTGAACTGAATACTGCATCATCACCTCTTACCTGCTGGCCTACCCTACCAATTTCAGACTTGCCAGTTCTTACAATCCTGGAGCCCTTCTTAAAACTCTTTCTCTGTCTCTCTCTTTCTTTCTCCCCCGTCTCTGTCTCCCCGTGTGTGTGTGTCTGTGTGTGTGTGTGTGTGTGTGTGTGTGTGTGTGTGTGTGTGTGTATACATAAATATATATCTTCAAACACACGTATATATTATTGGTTCTGTTTTTCTGGAGAACCATGACTGATACACATATTGAGCCATTAATCTGAGTGCCTCTCACACCAAGCAATAATTTTGAAATTTAATTTGCAATGTATTGGCAGTCTGCTCCAAAAGTTTACCATTTACAGACAGTGAACCATGTTTCCACTTCTGCTGGCCATAACTTTTTGTCTTCTGGGAACCATTAAATCAACATCTCCAATGATGGAAAACAGTATTCTAAGAACACAGATGATTGGATTCTTGTGCATAGGGTACAGGATACTATTAAGGACAGAATTTCGTTTGTAACGCTGGGATGTAGTCTTCTCCTCTTCACCCTTGTCACACGCTATGACCTTACACATTTATTTAGTTTTTCCTGCATTAAATTTCCATTTTGTATGTAAAACATATTACCCTAAATACCCCAAAGCTATTTTTTAATCAGCCTTGTTAATGCGTTTGAAAGTTGCTTATTCCAATCCTTAGACAAAACAGTAATTTTGGAAGTCAGACTAAGAAGATACTGTTGTCCCAGATTTTGATTCTACTTGATGGTCGCTTATTAACAATTTAGCCATTTCACTAAGGTAGCTGCTACACATGTTGAATTATTCAAGGCACTATGGGAAACATGAAAGAAATATACCTCATCTTTATCTTTACAAATTAATATGTGTGAAATAATACAGGACAGTAAGTGATTATTTCTGAGGTACCAACCGTGAGCTACGAACAAAGAGACAAAGTTTTGCAGTCAAGAAAACCATACAGATGGAGACTGAGCTGGACATTGGAGGATTTGCAAGAACATTAGCTTGCTGTTGTTTTTTTCATGAGAAGAGGTAAGGAAAATGACAAAAGCAGGATATAGAGAACTATGTATTGGGTGGAGGGTTATGAAATACTGTATTAGTTATCCAATGCCATGTAACCAGAATGTAGTGACTTTTTCTATCTCATAGTTTCCATGATCAGAAATTCAGGAATGTCTTGGCCGAACAGTTCTGGCCCAGTGTTTCTACAGAAATTACAGTCAAATCAGCTGAGATTAGTTATTTAAAGCTGAAGAATCTACCTCAAGTGGTTTACTCACATGGCTGGCAAGTTGGTGCTGCCTCTTGTTGGGGGACTCTCTTCTTCAGGTGACTGCTTCACAGAGCTGCTTGAGTATCCTTGTGGCACGGGGGCTGACTTTCCCCAAAGCTAGTGATCCCAGAGACCAAACAAATGATCTAGGCTTAGAGGTCACACACTGTCGTCTCAGCTGTGCGCTAATGGGTTGTTCGGTCCACTCCTTAATTCACTGTGGAAGGAAACTTGCAAGGGTATGAATACTAGGAAGTAAGGATCACTGGGAGCCATCTGAGAGCCTAGCTGTCACAAAGCCAGAGTAAAGAGTCGAGAGATGGGACCAAAGATGGGAGACCTTGGAAACTCAAGTATGTTGGGAATTAAGGACTTGAAAATGTCAGAACAATAACCCAAAGCATGGAAAGAGCAGGCCGCAAGAAGTCAGGAGGCAGTTCTAAACCTAGGTCTGTGAGTTTCACTGTGTTCTTATAAAGATACTGAACAGTTATTGTTCAGTATAGTATATATTCTTCTGTAGTCCTCATACTATGAATTTATCACAGGTCAGGTGGCTAGAAGTCAAGCATCAAGGCTGTGTTGGTTTAATTTCTTCTGAGTTCTCTTGACTTGTAGATAGTCATCTTCTCACTGTGTCCTCAGATCGTCTTTTTTTCTGTGTTGGCACCCCTGGTCCTGTTCTCTCATTATAAAGAAATCAGATTAGGTAAAATGCGTAATTTTACCTTAATTACCTCTTTAATGACCCTATCTCCAAAAAGTTGACCCATTCTCAGCTTGTGGCTATGTTTATATCTCATCTACCTGGCTATTTTAACCTTTTTGCAGCAGGAAAAGATGACGCACTCAAAGGAGTAATTGAAGAGACTTGAATGAAGAGACTATTGTATGGGTAGGGTTGAGGGAACCAACAGGAGTGGTTAAAAACCCTGTGTAATCTGCATGTGGTAGTGCATGCCTGTAGTCCCAGCTACTCAGAAGGCTGAGGCAGGAGGATTGTCTGAGTCCAGGAGTTCAAAGCTGCAATGAACTATGATCACACCACTGCACTCCAGCCTCGACAAAGCAAAATGACTCCATTTCTTAAAAAATAAAAATAAAATCCTGAGCAACAGTAAGTGACTAGCAACTGTGAGAAGCCATTACCACTTCTAGAATTAAGGAGGCAAGTGGAAGGAGCTGTTACTGACAGGCAGCAAGAGCTGTAGCTGGTGGAGACAGGCTGCCAACAGACACTTTAATCTTAGGTAAAGGGACACACACACTATCAAATGCTGACCAGCAGTGAGGAAACCAGGGTACCTCTCCCACAACTTGCCATTAGCTAAAACCAACCAGCAGCCAGAGAGCCTGGGAATCCAGAATATGTAATACATAGAGGTCAGTCTCCCAGGGCACATGGGAAGGCAGAGAAGGGTGGAGGATACATCAGCAAACAGAGAAAATCCTTAATCTCCATATCTGTCATCATGTCAGACCAATAATTCAATTAATGTTTTATTGATCATCCTCAAGGAAAGAAAGCATCTATAGATTGGCTTGCTTCACAGCTGATTCAGCTTCTCTCTGGAATACCCTCCTGTACTCAAGAAGCTGTAAGGATAAAAACTACTTTTCCCAGACTTCCTTGCAACTAAGGTGCTGCTTGTAATTGACTTTTCACTAGTAATACTTGCTTAAACTCAGAAACTGAGTTCAATGGAGACTGAAGTCTGTGAGGCATCAATATTAAACCTAGCAGTTTGCATTTAGGATATGAACCAATGAATTCCTGCTAAGGAATTCCAGCAGTGGTGTATGCTTGGAGCCAATACTTGCCGTGGTAGATTACTGTACCCTGAAGGTATTATGGTTTCAACCGTTGGTGCAGTGGTTTCCTGAACCCAGATTCCTGATTGTTCCCATGTCTGGCAGTTTTGTAGCATTGTTCAGAGAATCATTCCTAAAGAGCCTGCACACCTACCAGTGAGTGTAAACTTAATTCTCTGTATTAAATTATCTGTTTTTTAAAATCACTAGTGTGGCTTGATTCTGTTGTTCTGACACAGGGGCCAAGCTTGTTACATTCAGAATTATTTTTTCTACTTTCACATTGTTAAACCGTAATTAAAGACAATTTGGGATAGTAAGAAGAAAAATGCCCACAAACCATGTTACTTCCCTACCATTGCCTAAATCTGCAGTTGGACTCTACTTTTTGCATTAACTATTATTATAAATGTTTTCCTAGGTGTTAAGCATCTGAATTGTTATTTTTAAAGACTGCATAATATTTCTTCAAATATTTTGAAATACTCAGTGGTAATATACAATATTGATACAGATGTGGGTGATACACTATCATTTACACCACTAGGAGCATAAGTTGGTACAACTTTTTATTTTTTATTTGATTTATTTATTTTTGAGATGGAGTTTCACTCTTGTTGCCCAGGCTTGAATGCAGTAGTGTGATCTCAGCTCACTGCAACTGCCACTTCCCAGGTTCAAGCCATTCTCCTGGCTCAGCCTCCCAAGTAGCTGAGATTACAGGCATGCACCACCACGCCTGGCTAATTTTGCATTTTTAGTAGAGATGGGGTTTCACCTTGTTGGCCAGGCTGATCTCAAGCTCTTGACCTCAGGTGATCCACCCACCTCAGCCTCCAAAGTACTGGGATTACAGGCATGAGCCACCACACCTGGCTACAACTTTTTCAAAGAACAATTTATACATATGATTTTAAAGTCTTGAAACTGTAGTTAACCTTTAACATAGCAATTACATTTCAAGCAATTAGCATCAAAGAATCACAAAAATATTGTCTCCAATGAGTTAGGGGCTTATCCAACAGTGGAGAGACAATTAAGTTGTACATACACATGTATATAGCAATTTATAATATAGAATAATAATTTTTAATAGTGTGTCCTTCCACAGGGGAGATTTCAAAAAGGAAAGGTAGATCAAAGTATTTGAGAGATCCAGTCCCACTTCATTCTTGCTTTAATTACAGTACCTCCACATTTTTGTGTGTACATTGAAAGATAAGTATGAGATTTTATTTGAAAAATAGGTTCTACTACTAGAAAAAAAAATGTATGCTTATTTTTTGTGTGTCTTTTCTTTTTTTCCTTTTTGTGGAGAACAGGGTCTCGCTATATTTCCCAGGCAAGTCTTGAACTCCTGGGCTCAAGCTGTCCTCCTGCCTCTGTCTGCCTAAGGGCTGGGATTACAGGTGTGAGCCACAACACCCAGAAAATAAACAATGTTAACTCTTGCAATAAAAGAATATTTGATATCATGAATGGTTTTTCAAGACTATTCATGTAAAAATTAAGACTATATAACCTGAGTATAATCTTGTTTTTGCATAAAACTAACAGGATTAAAACAGCAGGATATCACTACAGATACTGCAGATATTAAAATGATAAGAAAAATTACGGACAACCTTAGGCCGATATATTTGAAAATTATATAAAATAAATCACTAGAAAGACAACTTACTAAACTGAAAAAATTTGAATAGTTCTATATAGCTAAAATGAATTTCATCATTAAAAACCTTTTTCCAAAGAAAAATCTGAGCTTAGGTAACATCTCAATGGGGTCTACCAAACACCTAAAAAACAAATAATTTTACCAGACATTTAAGAAATTTAAAAAATCCTGATAAGAAAAGAAGGAAGTTTCTTATCAATAAAATAAAAGGGAATTAATCACATGATCATCTCAATTGATGCAGAAAATCGCTAATAAACTTCAACATCTATTCATGATTTAAAGAATAACTCTTAGCAACATGAAATAAAAGGGAAATTAATTAAGAAAAAAGAATATTTAAACATCACAAACCACACTTAATGGTGAAATACTGACACCTTTCTCTTTGAGAGGTGCAATAAGACAAATATGTCCATTATCACTACTTCTATTCAGTATTGTACTGAAGGACCTATACAGTGAAAATTGTAAGAATTGAACAAAATAAATAAAACTGCGGTTATCCCCAGATAATATGATAGTGCATGTAGAAAGCTGGAACAGATCTACAGAAAAAGGTTGTTAGAATTAAGGTTAACATATAAAAATCAATTTTTGTGTTTAACAATTTGAATATGAAATTTTGATAGCATCCAAAAAATCAATGCTTAGAAATACATTTAAAATAGGATGTGCAAAACTGCTGCTATGAGATACTAAGAATAAAGTCAAAATAGAGGAATAAAAAAGAACATATGATGTGCATGGGTGGGTAATTCAAAGCTGTGAAGATACCAGTTTTGCCCAAAATTGATCTTCAAATTCAGTTCAATCTCATTCAAAATCCCAGGAGGGTTTTGTTTTGTTTTTGTTTTAAATGAACCTGAGAAACTAATTTTTAAGTATACATGGAAGTGCAAAAGACCAAGAATAGCCAAAATATTCTTGAAAAATAACTATGTGGAAGAAGTACTCTACAAGATTTACAACTTATTATAAAGACATAGCAATTGATTCCATGTAATATTGGCACCAGGAAGAAAATATATGCCAGTGGAACTCTAAAGAGAGCACAGAAACAGAATCACATATATATGGACACTGATTTATGACATGGTAGCTACAGAGCAGTGGAAAACAGTGGTCTTTTCAATAAGTGGTGGTGGACCACATGGATATCCATATAAATAAAGGAAGAAAATTGACCTGTGACTCACATCATAAGCAAGTATCAATTCCTGGTGAACTGTACATATAATTGTGAAAGGCAAAACAATAACAAAGCTAACAGAGGATAATTTTATCATGATTCCCCTCCAAAAAAAAGGAGTCAGGTGTGGTGGCTCACACCTGTAATCCCAGCACTTTGGGAGACTGAGGCAGGCAGATCACCTGAGGTCAGGAATTCAAGACCAGCCTGGCCAACATGGTAAAAACCCCGGTTCTACTAAAAATATAGAAAATTAGCCAGGCATGGTGGCAGGCACCTGTAATCCCAGCTACTCAGAAGGCTGAGGTAGGAGAATCGTTTGTACCCAGGAGGCTGAGGTTGCAGTGAACTGAGATCGCGCCATTGCACTCCAGCCTGGGCAAGAAGAGTGAGACTTGGTCTCAAAAAAAAAAAGTTTCCTAAATAGGACAAAAAAGGAATTCACCAAAAAATAAAAGATTGACAAACTGGATTATATCAAAGTTAAGAACATCTACTCATCAATAGATACCACTACAATAACCAAAAGCAAAACACACAGTGGAAAAATTACCAAAGGATTCATAAACTGATTATATTTAGAACTCCTACAGATCAATAAGAAAAATAAAGCAACTCAAAAAGGGGTAGAAAACAAGAGAAATACAAACAAAACCCACATTATACTATTGCACATCCATCCAAATGATTAAAAAGACTGCAAATACCAAGCATTGCCAAGAATGTGTACGTTCATCTCATGCAGTGCTAGTAGGGGTCAAATTAATACAACCACTTTGAAATACTGTCATAATTTACATAAGTTAGACATATGAACACCTTATGGCCTAAAAATTATACTACTCAGTTAGACACAACTGAAATGCATGCACGTGTGTACCAAGAGACAGACATAAGAATGTTCATGGGGAATAGGGGAGGGACAGCGGTGGTGGTGGGGAGCTGGGGAGGGATAGCATGGGGGAAATGCCAGATGTGGGTGAAGGGGAGAAAGGCAGCAAATCACACTGCCATGTGTGTACCTATGCAACTATCTTTCATGTTCTTCACATGTACCCCAAAACCTGAATTGCAATAAATAAATAAATAAATTTTTTTTAAAAAAAGGAGTTTCCCTGGACGAGCTCTCTTCTCTCTTTGCCTGCCACCATCCATATAAGATGTGACTTGATCCTCCTTGCCTTCCACTGAGATTGTGAGACCTCCCCAGCCACGTGGAACTATAAATCTATTAAACCTCTTTCCTTTGTAAATTCTCCAGTTTCTTGTGTGTTATTATCAGCAATGTAGAACTAATACAATAGGGTTTGGTAGTATCTGTGGTTTCAGGCATCCACTAGAGGTCTTGGAAGATATCCCCCCCATACAAGAGAAAACCTCCATATTACTGATTAAAATCTGTTCATACCACATTAACTGGTGTCTGGCTTTGCTTATCTTTGCCACTCCACCTAGTTCTCCACAGGGGAAGACTCATTAAAGTTGATACTGGAGGATCTAGTTAATGCAATGAGGTCTAGGTGAGATTTGAGACTACCCTATTTCCAAAAAGCAGGAACCAGGTATGTTTTGTGCACAACAACAAATTCCAGAACTGGCCTTAGAGTCCCACCGTTGTGACTAAAATCCCAGCTGGTCCATTTAAGGTCATTGTGAAACCAACTTCTCTGGGTCTCAGAGGTCCCAGTGAGGATTAACTGAGATAATGTTGAGGAAAACCAAAGCCTCCCCTGAGATACTTGCAAAGGCTTTATTCTCACAGTTGCCTTTGCCTGTGCCTAGCTACTCAGCCTGTGCATCACAGTCTGTCCCCCAAGACACAGATAAGGAAATCAGCCTCTCCTTTAATTGGAGAGAGAAAGGAGGCAGGGATAAAAAGTTTAACCAGTGGGCCAGGCACAGTGGCTCACACCTATAATCCCAGCACTTTGGGAAGCTTGAGTTCAGGAGTTCAAGATCAGCCTAGGCAACATAGTGAGACCTCCTCTCTACTAAAAATCAAGAAAATTAGCTGAGTGTGGTGATGCATACCTGTGGTCTCAGTTACTCAGGTGGATGAGGCAGGAGGATCACTTGAGACCAGGAGGTCAAGGCTGCAGTTTGCCCCATTGCATTCCAGCCTGGGCAACAGAGTGAAACCCTGTCTCAAAAAAAAAAAAAATTTAACCATGCAGGGCATCATGGCTTACACCTATAATCTCAGCATTTTGGGAGGGTGAGGTGGGCAGATCACTTGAGCTCAGGAGTTCAGACCAGCATGGCCAACATGGTGAAACCTTGTCACTACTAAAAATATGAAAATTAGCTGGGCATGTAAGCTACTCAGGAGGCTGAAGTATGCGAATTGGTTGAACCTGGGAGGTGGAGGTTGCAGTAAGTCAAGATTGTGCCACTGCACTCCAGCCTGGGTGACAGAGAGGCTGCATCTCAGAAAAAAAAAAAAATTAAACAAAGGAGGCCAGTAATTTTTTCAAGCCCGTGTGTGTGTGCGTGCAGGTGCACACACACACACACACACACACACACACACACACAGCATTTTTAAAGATTTTTTTCCAAGCATGAGATGAAACAAAGGAGCAGTTACATGGCAAGAATGAAAATAATCCAGATTAAATATCAGACACCCTGTTCTTTAAGGGTTCCTCTCCTCACACCACCTCAGCAAAGTTGTGCACTCCCCTTTGCTCTCTCCTCACACTTTTGTGTGGAGCCAGTCAGCTCTTCGCACCCTCAACCCCCAAATTTGATTCTAGGGCTACCAGCTCTCCAAAGGACTTTCCAATAGAAGCCCTCATTAATAGGCAACTATGCTCTCAAATAGTGAGGTTTTCCTCTGCCTAAGCCTGCACCTAAACAGATCCCAAGAAAGCCAACTTCAAGTCCAAAAATGGCCCATAAGAAGGCAGCTGGAGTATAAAGCAGATCTCCAACTTCCAGTCATTCAAACATGAGCTGCACAAGCTTCCCCATACACCACACACTCATTCCGTGTCTACTAGAATGATGCCTCCTGAAAGATGCTTGTGCACTAATTCCCAGAACCTGTAAATATGGCACGTTACATGGCAAAAGGGACTTTGCAGATGCGATTAAATTAGGATCTTGGAAAGGGGAGATTATCCTGGATTTCCTACGTGGGCTCAATGTAATTATAAGGTTCCCTATTAGAGGGGAGGCAGGAGGGTCAAACAGAAAAAGCAGGTGTGCTGTGAGGACAGGGCCCTAAGCCAAGGAAGGCAGGTGGCCTCTAAAAGCTAGAGAAGGCAAGGACTCAAATTCTCCCCTAGAGCCCCCAGAAGAAAAGTAGCCCTGACAACACCTTGATTTTAGGACTTCTGCTTTTGCTTTTTGAGATAGAGTCTCACTCTGTTGTCCAGGCTGGAGTGCAGTGGCACAATCTTGGCTCACTGCAACCTCCACCTCCCAGGTCCATGCAATCTTCCTGCCTCAGCCTCCCAAATAGCTGGGACTATAGTCACTAGCCACCACACCTGCTAATTTTTTGTATTTTTGGTAGAGATGGGATTTCACCATGTTGGCCACGCTGGTCTTGAACTCCTGAGCTCAAGTGATCCGCCCACCTAGGCCTCCCAAAGTGATGGAATTACAGGTGTGAGCCACTGTGCCCAGCCACCATGATTTTAAGACTTCTGGCTTCTGTAACTATATGATGATAAATTTATATTGTTTTAAACCAACACATTGGTGGTAATTTGTTTCAGCAGCAATAGGAAGCTAATGCGCTATGTACATTACATTATGTAGTGTATTTTTCAGGTAATGTTTAAATCTGTCCACTTTTTATGCATTGTCTACTTTAGCCTCATCCTCACAATAATATCCATGGATTCGTGGTTTTGATGTGGTTGCCATATATTTTCCTCAAAATAAACAAATGTTATTAAGTAGGAAGCATTCACCTGTGTTCCGCCCTATACCTCCAGTACACCTGCCAGAGGGCACACTGTGGATCCCACTTTGGAAAACTCTGGTGCAAATGGACGCTCAATGTCCTCAAGATGGGAGACCAGAGTTCCATGCCTGGCTCTTCCACTCATGGCCTTAAATGGGTCACTTTGAAACTCCTGCTCCCTAGCACTCTCCTCTGTACAAGGGTTCCATAGAATAAATTCCTGTTGGACCCCAGCCCTCTGCTGTCCACCAGGCTTATCCAGGACAGTAGGTGGCTGAGCAGGAGGTCAGCCAAGGGTTTCCACACCCTGGGCGCTTAAACCCATTCCTCTTACCTGAGCTCTCCAGTCCCCCACCCCCCAACCCCTCACCATACATGGAGTCAGGAGGCTGAAGTTTAGAGCAATAACAACCGCTTTCTCCACTCCTCTTTTTCCCTCCAGACCATCTATGCATTAGGCCTAGTTGACATCAAAGAAGAAAAGCTGCTTCACATCTCCCTCCACACCCGGTTGGTCACTCTGACTCACACTTCCATGGAGAGATGATAAGTCAACCAATCCAGTGTGATTTAATGGCAGGAACACTACAGTAAAAATTCAAAAATCTGGTTTAAATATGGCTTCATAACCTGACAATCCTGTGATCTTAGCCTCCCTGATACTCAGTTTCCTCATTTGTAAACATGGAACATCTTACTTAGCTCAAACTATGAGTATGAAGATTTAGTGGAATTACATAGGCTTGATCTCACAGCACCAAGCCTGATACATGGCAGTTATTCGGCAAATGTCACCTGAGCCTAAAGTGGAATCAATAACCATTTCCGAAGTGTGCAGAGGTGATGGACGCTTTACAGGGACTCCCGATGTGTGATGGCCCGGAACAGACCTTTTCCTGTGCTTGGTGAACACTCAGGTCCACACTGCTGCCGTGGTGGCTGTTGCTGTTCGGAGGTGGACTGGGTTTTCACGATGTTGCAAACTTGGTGATGTTTAGGAAGCATCCAATATCACATTGGCGCAAAAGTAATTGTGGTTTTTGCTACAGCTTTTAATGGCAAAAACTGCAGTTACTTTTGCACCAACCTACGACATTTTTGAACCTGTTTCCACTTCTGGGAAGTAAGCCAGAGGAATGAGGGGAGAAATGCCGAGGGGAAGAAGACAGGAAGGGAGGGCGGGAGGGAAAGGCAAAGTGAACAGCAGGTCTCCAGTGCTTGAGGTGACTTATCGATCTCAGTTCCACTCATGGGGCTGAGCAGAGGCCCTACTAGGAAAAGAAAATTGAACCAAGATTCCCACGCTGGTTTTCCAAGACGGATTTTCTCATTGGCTGCCAATGCCTGCCCCCTTGTGGAAGTTCTTCAAACTGCCTTTTTTTTTTTTTTTAATGCCAGGACACTTGGAAAGGTTTACAATGAGAAAATGTTTTAAGCTTCCAGAGGTTCCCCTGTTGCCGGCAAGATAAAGACCACCTGACAGATTCATTATACAGCCCCTGTCCACGAAACTACCTCCCCTCCATGCACTCTCCGCCAGCACTTTATCCTGCAGTAATAACAAGCTGCATAGTTCCCTAATAATTAATTGAGTTGAAAAGAGGCCAACTTAGGAATTAGATAGACCAGAGTTTAAAATTCTGATGCTTTTTCCTTTAGCTGTATGTCTCTCGGGTGTATCTAACTCATGGCCAGGGGTGGTGGCTCACCCCTGTAATCCCAGCACTTTGGGAGGCTGAGGCGGGTAGATCACCTGAGGTCAGGAGTTTGAGACCAGCTTGGCCAACATGTTGAAACCCCATCTCTACTAAAAATACAAAATTAGCCAGGTGTGGTGGCACACGCCTGTAGTCCCAGCTACTTGGGAGGCTGAGGCAGGAGAATCACTTGAACCTGGTAGGCAGAGGTTGCAGTGAGCCGAGATCTTGCCACTGCACTCCAGCCTGGGGAAGATGAAGTGAGAATCCATCAAAAAAAAAAAAAAAACCTCTCAACTTGTTTCTCATCTGTAAAATAGAAATAATAACAGCACCTACCTTCTAGGGTTGCTCTAGAATTAAATTAGAATTAAATGTGGTAACACATAAAATTATCTTTCAAGGGTGCTTTATGCCCCATGCCCTTTAGCTGCTATGGGTAAATGCAGCCTATTCTTTTATTTCTTTTTTTTTTTTTTTGGAGATGGAGTGTCCCTTTGTTGTCCCTCGGAACATTAACTCTCCACCCTCCCAGTTTGCATATGCACAAGTATACAGTACATTTCTGTAGACATCCCATGCCTCAATGTCAGGCAATGGAGTGCAATGGCACGATCTTTGCTCACTGCAACCTCTGCCTCCTGGGTTCAAGAGATTCTCCTGCCTCAGCCTCCTGAGTAGCTGGGATTACAGCATGTACCATTACACCCGGCTAATTTTTGTATTTTTAGTAGAGACCAGGGTTTCACCATGTTGGTCAGGCTGGTCTCGAACTCCTGACCTCATATGATTTGCCTGCCTTGGCCTCACAAAGTTCTGGGATTACAGGTGTGAACCATACCCAGCTGCAGACTATTCTTTCTACCCCTAAGCCATTCACTGAACAAATGCTTATTATGCATTACTTGGAGGACAAAGGAGATATCCTCTCTGCTTTAAAGAACTTGTAGTTAAGTGAAGCGACAGAAAAACAAGTAACTATTATACTCTTATTTTGACAAAGGCAGTGGTTGAGTTAAAGATAACTTGTGTCCCTCCCAAAGAAAGCAAAACTTAAGCTAAGGGATTGCGGGCACTAAAATTTATTTAAGGAAGTGGTCCTAGGAAGCAGAGCTGGGGACTAGGGGCATAGGAAGGGTAAACCAGGGCAGCAGGGAAAGCCAATACACATTTTACTATGTTGGTGCAAAAGTGATTGCAGTTTCTGCTATTACTTTCAATGGTAAAAACTGCAATTACTTCTTTATCAGTCTCATACCAAGCTACATTATGCTCTAAGTAACTGGGGATGATACCCCTAGAGGCTCTCTAAGGAGTGGTGAGGAATGATGTGCCTCACTGAAGGACAGAAGAGGGAAATACTCGTCCACCAGCCTGTCTCCCAGTGGGCAAGTATTAGCCCCTCGGAGAATTAACTCTCCACCCTCCCAGTTTGCATATGCACGAGTACCCAGCACATTTCTGCAGACATCTCATGCCTCGATGTCAGGCAAGCCCAGAGGCAGGAAGCAAGGTAGGCAGGACAGCCAGGGAAATGCAGTCAGCTTGCACCTGCTCAAAGCTGGTGACCCAAGCCATGACTGGAATAAAATGTGGACAGAGAGGATGCAAGGCTAGGCACAAGAGGTGGCCAATGATGACACAGGAAACTGTGGGAGGGGAGGAGGCGCACCTGACCCAGCCCAGCCTTTGGGCAAAGGGATGGGATTTTATCAGGTAAGGGTTCCTGGAGCAGATGGCTATGCCAGGTCTAGGAGGAGTTAGCTGAATCAGGGTGAAGAAAAGCAGAGAAAGGGCTGGGCTAAAGCAATGCAGGAAGGTGGAGTGCAGAGGCAGGAGGAGGGCAAGTTCAAGGAGTAGTTAGGAGGTAAATTGTCAGGGCGAGGTGAATGATGGGATGAGTGAGGAGTAAGAGTGATTGTGGATAACATGGTTTCTGACCCTCGTGTCTCCACTCAGGACAGAAAGGGAAGGAGGAGAATGTGGCTCCCAGAATGGATACTGAGCTCTGATGCACCATGTTCAGCTTAACTCTGTGATATGCAAATGGAGAAGGTCAAGAGACTCCCGGTGCTGGAGTCAAATGCTTAGGGAGGCTTTAAAGTTGGAGCATGGAGAAATGAAACCGGATCTTGAAAGGGAGTTGTGTATCAGGTTTTTATTAATGCCCGAAGGCCAAGAACACAACAGGTACCAGGTCCCCACATTCCCAGGCAAAGTATTAGGTCACTGGTGCAGGACCCATCAAGACACTAGAAAGCCATTGTCAGATCTCACACACACCTGCCCCCAGCCTATGACGGGGGAGAGGTGGAAGAGGCAGAAGAGGCAGAGCGACAACACCTCGGGAGACTGTTGAAGTCTCGCGCCATTTCTCCTTTCCCTGCCCCTCTCTGGGGAGTGAAGAAGGAGGGCAAATGTTTATGTTTTCCCAAGGCCAGATGTGGGTCACATGGGAAGGAGCCAACCTCAAGCCATTTTGAAAGGGACACTTCCCAGAAGTATAGCCTGGAAAGACAATGTGACCCTGAAGGTTTGGGAACCATGGGAGCCTAGAGGCTGAGGGGACCTGCTGGGGGAAAAGACTGTATGCTTCAGGGTTGCTGTGCAACAGGGTGCACCAGCCAAAGAACAAACATTTAATAACCGGCCATGCCCAGACAGCACCTATGTCCAGATATGTCTGAGCCAGATCAACACATCCTCCCTGTGCTATACTGTTCCTGGATCCAACTTTCCAGCACCCTCAGAATGGGATCCCTCAGCCCCAGTCGAGCCTTCAGATGAAGGCAGCCCCAGGTGACATCTGATAGCAGCCTGACGAGAAACCCTGAGCCATAATCCCAAAATAAGTCACTACTATATTCCTGCCTCACAGAAACTGTTCTTTAAGCCTCTAAATTTTGGTGTGATTTGTTTACAGAGCAATAGGTAACTAACACAAGGCTCCACCCCGCTACTACTAAATCAAGATTGGGAAAGTTTCCAGGAATCCATTTTTAATAAGCTCCCAGAATGATTCCTTTGTTAACCAACTAAATTTAGAGGAAGAAGACCAAAGTGACATCTCTGGGAATCCTGACATTGAGTTTCCATGAAGTTTACAGTCTTGTGAGTGAAACTGACAATAATCATACCAGTGTTATCTAGTCGTAATTATAATCTGGGTTTGAAGGAAGTGGGAAATGGTTTGGGCAGCAATTTTAAGAGTCACTGAAACATCCAACTTATAGCTAAGTAAGCCAATCATACTTCTAGCTAAACTGACAGCTCCACCTAGTGGAAATTTTAAAAACTTTTCTCGTCTTGAGTTTTTTTTTCTTTTGGCAGCTGAAAGCCCATTATCACCATCAGCTGAGATGCTGATTCAGATCATGTTCGCACCTTTGCTGCTTACCAGCTGTTGACTACCTAAATTGCAAGCCCTTTCATGCACCTCCGAAGGAGTTTAGTTTAGAAGATCAGAGAGTAAAAGTAGCTAAGGAACAAACACACACACACAAAGTCGTGGTACAAACATATATTCAAAATGTTGGATCTGCTTCTACCCATGGAAATAAATTGTTTTTTTTTAAAAAAAAAAAAAAAAAGAAAGAAAAGAAAGAAAAAGGTAGGGTGCGGTGGCTTCTTCCTATAATCCCAGCACTTTGAGAGGCTGAGGCAGAAGAATCGCTTGAGCTCAGGAGTTCAAGACCAGCCGGGGCAATATAACAAGACTCTGTCTCTACAAAAAAATACAAAAATTAGCCAAGTGGGGTGGCACATGCCCATAGTCCCAGCTACTTGGGAGACTGAGGTGGGAGGATCACTTGAGCCTGGAAGTCAAGGCTGCAGTGAGATGTGATTGCACTCCAGCCTGGGTGACAAAATAAGGCCCTGTCAAAAAAAGAAAGAAAGAAGGAAAGGAAGAAGGGGAGAAAGAAATACAGAGGGGGAAAAGAAAGAAAAGAAAATTAAATGCATTGTGCATGAAATTTTTATTAAGCAAAAATGTATTTCTCCACATAGATATTTTTATGTGAGATTTTATTCAAAGAATCACCAAATTATTAGCCTTGCCCAGTGGCTTGCACACCCCAGTGAGGCTCATCAGAGCCTCTTAGAGGCAGTACAGAGCTGCCGGACTGTTGCAGGGATGAGGTGACAGTGCACTGGTGGGACCCTGAGTGGGGGATGGGGGAGTCCAAGGGATAAACAGACTTCGACATCAAATTTACTGATCCTGATTTCTGTGCTGTTTCCCTGAAAGCAAACAGGCACCGGGCCCACTCATAAATGTTGCTTTATATGAAATGGACAAGGTCACAACAGGGAGATGAGCGCAATCCACTCACTCAACAGCAAGGTCATCCTTTCTTGACCTGAGTGTCTGTGTTCCTGTGCCACACCAGCTTCAGTGCCTTACACGGCTCTGGCACAACACAAAAAAAAAAGAGAGATGGCAAAAGGAGGGGGCAGCGGACTGAATCCCCCAGGCAATTACAATGGATTCAGTCCAAGCAGACCCCACACAGGCCCACATCAGCCCACACCGCCTAGGGAAGACCATGACTTCCTTCCCTCCCCAGGGCTCCTTAACATTGACTGAACACTTACTGTGCTGTAGTCTTGCTTTACAAGCATAGATCCATCTTCACAACTTTAATGAGGAAACTTCTATTATTATGTTCATTTCACAGTTGAGAAGAGTGACGCATAGAGGAAGTCCTCCCATTCAGCAGTATGCTATGGCCTTACTATGTGCTGGCACTGAGCTACAAACTGTGAGTTATGGGGACAAGTTTAAAAGACAAGTTGGTCAGACACGGTGGCTCACACCTGTAATCCTAGCACTTTGGGAAGCCAAGGCAGGCAAATTGCCTGAGCTCAGGAATTCAAGACCACCCTGGGAAACATGGTGAAACTCCATCTCCACTAAAATACAAAAAATTAGCCAGGTGTGGTGGCGCACACCTGTAGTCCCAGCTACTTGGGAGACTGAGGCACACGAATTGCTTGAGCCCAGGAGGTAGAGGTTGCAGTGATCAGAGAATGTGCCCCTGCATTCTAGCCTCGGTGACAGCAAGATGCTGTCTCCAAAAAACAAATAGATAAATAAATAACAGACAAGTAAATGGCACTGCTCCTGTCTCATGGAATTTCTTTCTTTTTTTCTGTTTCATTAAGTCATAAAGCAAAACTTGCATTATTTTATAATTTTATTTTGGAGATAGTGTCTTGCTCTGTCACCCAGGCTGGAATGAAGTGGCATGATCACAACTCAAGCGATCCTTCCACCCCAGCCTCCCAAGTAGCTGAGACTAAAGGCACATACCACCATGCCCAGCTAACTTTTGTATTTTGGGGAGAGACGGGGATTCGCCACTATGTGCAGACTGGTCTTGAATTCCTGGCTTCAAGCAATTCTTTCACTTTGGCCTCCCAAGGTGCTAGAATTACAGAGCAAGCTGCCGCATCCGGCTTCCGTCATATTCTATCATAACATATATCGTGCATGCTGGCTTTCAGTTGACATTGTACTATGAGAATTTTCTCATGTCACCAAAAATTACCTGAAGAAGTGATTGTTAATAATCTTAACTGCACAGCTTATTTGCAGTCTGGCATAATATAGTAAGAGTGGTCTGAACGCCTGCTCAAATCCTGACTTTTGCTGCTTCCTAACTCTGTGACGTTGGACAAGTAACTTCTCTGTTCGCCACACTCTTCTCAACTGGGAAACGGACATAATAGTAGAAGTGTCCTTGTTAAAGTTGTGAAGATGGATCAATTCTTGTAAAGCAAGGCCTGCAGCATAGTTAGGATTCAGTCAATGTTAAGGCAGAGAGATGGCAAGAGGAGCTGGCCAGGGGACTGAAGCCCCCAGGCCATTACAGCAGGTGCAGTTCAATGTCAAGTAGATCCCACATGGGGGATCACAGCAGCTCACTCCCCCCAGAAAGGATCTGGACCTCCTTCCCTTCCCAGGGCCCTCCTCCCATTCAGCAGTTATTCGATGGCACACATCGTACTATATCATAACATATGGTGATTACTTAACAATTCTGTACTGTTAGTCTTTTGGGTTATTTCCAAGATTTCAGTAAGGATGCAGGAATTTCATTTGTTATAATTTTTTGTCTTTGCTCCTGATTATCACAAAACACTTAAGATATGGAATTACTAGATCAAATGGTATAAAGCTTTAAGACCCTCAAATGACTTGCCAGAAAAGTTCTGCTACTTGGCTGACCACTAGCAGGGCCTGAAATTACACTTTACCAATTACCACATGCATTAAAAATCGTTGCTACTTTGGTAACTAGTATTAATGCTATCTCACTGTTTCAATTTGCAGTTCTTAGATAACCATTGAGATGGGATATTTTAATTCTTCTCTTACTTGGATTTTCAGTCCAAATTGCTTTACCCAGAGGTAAAAAAAAATAATTTGCAAAAATGCTGTAGGAAATTCTGCCAGGAAACAGAAAACTGAGGCAGAGGCCAGAAAGAGACTTGCTTAGTCCAGGAGAATCTCCAGACTATATAGAGGCTCATTCAATGCTAAGAACATTCCAGAAAAACAGTAAGTTTCGGGCCAGGCATGGTGGCTCATCCCTGTAACCTCAGTACTTTGGGAGGCCAAGACAGGTGGATCACCTGAGGTCAGGAGTTCGAGACCACCCTGCACAACATGGAGAAAGCCTTGTCTCTACTAAAAATATAAAAATTAGCCAGGTGTGGTGGCGCATGCCTGTAATCCCAGCTACTCAGCAGGCTGAGGCAGGAGAATTGCTTGAACCCAGGAGGTGAAGGCTACATTGAGCCAAGATCATGCCACTGCACTCCAGCCTGGGCGACAGAGTGAGAGAGACTTTGTCTCAAAAAGAAAAGAAAAGAAAGACATTAAGTTTTCCAATAATCCCCTGCACAGAGTTTCAGGACAGCAGAAGCCCCTGGCACTGTCGGATTTCCTCTCTAATGTGCCTTCTGTATCCCCACCGAGCTTTGCTCCCCGTCTGTCTCTAAAATGCCCCCAAATGGCCATCATTTTATATCTAAGTGAAGACTGCCTAAAATGTCAGAAAGGGCCTTTATTTTACATCTCAGTGATAGTATTACAATAGAAATTGAGCTGAGGGGGAAAAACTTTGACTCAGCACTAATTTCCTCCCATGGACAGAGCCCTGGAACTGACCCTTCCCAATTCTCTTGCCCAGCCCTCAGGAGAGGCTGTTGGTCGCACTTTGAATGGCAGCACGAGGCTGCACCATTCACTTCACTTAGGCGCTTTCCATTTTCTGGGACTTTTAGCAGCTGTGACTTCAAAACACACATAGGTGGCAGCAACATATTGTCCAAGTCCCCAGCGAGACACGATCTGCCACAGAACATGGCCACTTCTGGTTATTCCAGAATGGTGAGTGGCAATATTGCTACTACCGTCCCATTACAACCAGTAGGAACTGTGAAATTAAAAACTAATGACTTTGGGGCAAATAAAAAAATGCAGAAGTCAGAGACACTGTTTCCCAGAGAGGCCCACTCTTCCCTCTGAAGTACAGAAACAACAATAAATGCTAACCAGCTGCCATCGCACTGAATACCCACGGCCACACCATAAGGGATATGGTAACACTCCCATTTTACTGATGAGGACACTGGTCAGGGACCAGCCAGAAAACAGAACCACTTCAACAGAGGGAATTTAATAAAGAAGATGGGTCATCTCAGAGATGGAAAAATTCCGAATCCAGACAGGGGACGATGAGGTGACCCAGAGATGAGCAACAGTGAGAAGCCACTGTGACTCAGGCCCTGGGGAGCTGTTTCCACCGAGCGAGGAGCCGGCCAGTGGGAGCAGGGGAAACAGAGGAGACCCAGCCACGGCCGAAGACATCACCACTGCCCCTGAGATGCCACTGAGGCAGGAGAAGTAGTGGGGATACGGTGCTTCTCTCTCCCCATCCTCCCCTTCTCTACCAGGCCCCCAACTGCCTGACCCAACAGGAAGCCGGGGGCAGGGGAGCCTGGAAAATGTGATGCCTGATGTGCAGACTGGGACTGAGAAAGGCAAGGGATAAATGTGAGAGAAGAGGCCAGCGGCTGGCCCATTGCTCACGGTCCCACAGCTACCATGTGGCAGGGCCAGGGAGTGAACAAAGTGCACCTGAATCCACCAACCTGCAGCATGGAAGAAGCCACCAGGGAGTTGAGAGGCAGACAAAGCGACAGAAGACAGGAATAAGCAGGAGGAGATGTTACCGTCGTGTCCGCCTAACCAGAGAACCACACAAACCAGCAAGCATGGTGCTCGGTTGTGGACGCCGGCTCCCTGACTCACTTGCACCACTTAGTAGGGCTGTGCAGGATCGTAAACGTCTCCAAGGCTGTTTCCCATCCACTCATTCAACTTACTCAACACTGAACAGGTGGAGAGGCAACGTGAAAAATAAGGCTTCAAGGGTTAAGAGAAACTAATCTTCATTCCTCCACTCCTCTGTGTTCATACCCTACCAGGAACAGACAAAAGGCAGAGGTGAGAAATCACTTCTGCATGAACAGGAAGAGGGCAGGAGAGTGAGCACCACACGGCCCGAAGTCCATGCAGCAGACCTGCCCCGGTCCATATGTTCCAGTCACTTTATTTACAGTCTCTCCAATCAGATAAATCTGTCCTTCCTCCTGCGGTGAGGAGCAGGTGAGGAGCAAGTGACGACCTCAAGAGAGGAAAAGATACAGTCCTGCAAAAACCCTCCTTCCTTAAGGATATACAAGGAAGAATATAGGTAAAACCCCAGGCACACAGCAGACGGCCCACGAATGCCACATGTCGTTAGCACATTCAGGGACCTAGTGCTAATGTTCAGTCTCTCTTTTTTTTTTAATTAGTCCATTTTCACACTGCTGATTAAGATACACCCAAGACTTGGAAGACAAAGAGGCTTAATTGGACTTACAGTTCCACATGGCTTGGAAGGCTTCAGAATCAATGCAGGAGGCAGAAGGCACTTTTTACATGGTGATGGCAAGAGAAAAATGAGAAAGAACAAAAGCAGAAACCCCTGATAAACCCATGAGATCTTGCGAGATTTATTCACTATCACGAGAATAGCACAGGAAAGACTGGCCCCATGATTCAATCACCTCCCCCAGGTCCCTTCCATTCCCACAGCACATGGGAATTCTGGGACCTACAATTCAAGCTGACATCTGGGTCAGGGTGCAGCCAAACCAAATCAAGGTCTCACTCCATTGCTGGCTGGAGTGCAATGGCATGATCCCAGCTCCCTGCAGCCTCAACCTCCCAGCCTCAAGCCACCCTCCCACCTCAGCCTCCAAAATAACTGGGACTACAGGCGTGTGCCACCATGCCAGGCTAATTTTTGTATTTCTTTGTAGAGAGGGGGTGTATATTGCCCAGGCTGGTCTCGAACTCCTGGGCTCAAGTGATCCACCCATCTCAGCCTCCCATGGTGGCTCGGAGTCACCATGCCTGGCCTTTCATTGTGAAAGCTCAACTCAAACTTAGTATGTCCCGCACTCTGTCCATAAAGAATCTCACAGACTTCAGTGCAAATTCTGGCTTCTTTCTACACCAGCTATGTGGTTTGGGAAAACGACTTAATCTCTATGATCCTTAGTTCCCTCACCAGTAAAATGAAACTACCATCTACCTCACTCAGGTACTTAGTCCAGGTTCCCTAGAAAACAGCGAGAAACAAAAGCTTATGTGCAACTGCAAATCATCAAAGTGAAAAATCATGTTCTTCAAAGGGTACCATCAATAAAGTGAAATGACAACCCACTGAATGAAAGAAAAATGTGGCAAATCACATATCTGATAAGGGAATTTTATCTAGAGCATATAGAGAATGTAAGAGTTCAATAATAAAAGGATATCATTAAAAATTGGGTAAAGGGGCCAGGGGCGGGGGCTCACACCTGTAATCCCAGCACTTTGGGAGGCCAAAGAGGGAGGATCACCTGAGGTCAGGAGTTTGAGAAACCCTGTCTCTACTAAAAATACAAAATTAGCCAAGCATGGTGGTGCATGCTGGTAATCCCAGCTACTCAGGAGGCTGAGGCAGGAGAATCACTTGAACCCAGAAGTCAGAGGTTGCGGTGAGCCGAGATTGTGCCATTGCACTCCAGCCTGAGCAACAAGAGTGAAACTGCCTCAAAAAAAAAAAAAAGAAGTACTGCTACCTGCTGTGTAACATGGATGAAACATATGTTCCCATCATACTTCCATATAAAATTAAAGACAGATAATAAAAATAACAACCAATATTTTCTGAGCACTTTTTTTTTTTGAGACAGAGTCTCACTCTTACTCTGTCACCTGGGCTGGAGTGCAGTGGCCCAATCTTGGGTCACTGCAACCTCCACCTTCCGAGTTCAGGTGATTCTCCTGCCTCAGCCTCCCAAGTAGCTGGAACTACAGGCGCATGCCACCACACCCAGCTAATTTGTTGTCGTTTTAGTAGAGACAGGGTTTCACCATGCTAACGCGGATGGTCTCAATCTCCTGACCTCGTGATCCGCCTGCCTCAGCCTCCCAAAGTGCTGGGATTACAGGGATGAGCCACTGCGCCCGGCCCTTTCTGAGGACTTCTATATGCCAGTCCTTTTGCACTCATTCATTTGTTTAATCCCTGGAGATCATGAGAATGCTCCCATTTCTCATATGACTGAGATATATAAGAAATATTCTCGGCCAGGCGCGGTGGCTCACGCCTGTAATCCCAGCACTTTGGGAGGCCGAGGCAGTGGATCACGAGGTCAAGAGATCGAGACCATCCTGGTCAACATGGTGAAACCCTGTCTGTACTAAAAATACAAAAAATTAGCTGGGCACGGTGGTGCATGCCTGTAATCCCAGCTATTCAGGAGGCTGGGGCAGGAGAATTGCCTGAACCCAGGAGGCGGAGGTTGCAGTGAGCCAAGATCGCGCCATTACACTCCAGCCTGGGTAACAACAGTGAAACTCCGTCTCAAAAAAAAAAAAAAAAAAAAAGAAATATTCTCAAGATTCTACAGCAAGTACGTGGAAGAACTATGTTCAAATGCATGTGACCTGACACGGGGTCCCTCTATAATTCTATATTGCTTCTAGGTGTAGGTTATATTCACACTGAAAGTTCCAAAGAAAAAGTCACAATTGTTTAATGGAACAGACCACACTGAGTTCCTCCAGTGCTCTGCAGCCCCATGACATGCTGCTCTATTCCTAGAAGCTGTGTATTCTCTCAGCTTCCAGGAACGTGCAGGCTGACCTCCAACCTGGCAACAGCCCATTTGAAAGAGAGCAGAAGCCACAATCTGGAATGTAGCAGGAAATCAGCACCCAGAGGCAAGCTGTCTTCGGGCAAGTTCAGGCTGAGGGAACCTAAAACTCAATAAGCCAGACTTCAAATTACATGTATTTGATCATCTCCCCCAAGAAATGATTCCAGCTATAAAACATATCTGTGAGGACAAACAGATTCAAAAGCCTGGTAGAGTTTTCCAGATTCTGTTCCAGAATAAAGTTGTAAGATTCCCGTGAAGTACCTACCCTAAGTTGAAGTTGTCTGTACACCAACTCTCCTCCCATGCTTCATAAGCCCACCCCCATCTTCCCTACTCTCCATTACTCCATTGGAACTGCTTATCGGGATCACAGGGACCTCCACACAGCTGAGTCCAATGGTCGGTTTTTATAGCCTTTGTCTTACTTGACTTCTCACGGCATTCAGCACTGCTGTTCATTCCCTCCCTTTTTGATACTATTGTCACCTCACTCCCGGGACACCACATTCTTACTTTTTCTCCTCCCTTATTGATTGTTTCCTCTAAGTGCCCATTTGTTGATTTTTTTTTCTCCCTAATCTCAAAGAAATTATCACGTATTTAGTGTACTGCCAATTTTGAATTTATTTCCTCTCTGCTCCAAAGCCATCCTTCATTGCCCGTTCTGCAGTAATGGAGCTGGACTCTGTAAGCATTTCTCTTGCACAGTTGATATGATGTTCAGTTTTGCCAACAGAGAGAGCTGGAAGAGCGGACTTCCCTTTCTGGTTCTGGTGTGCTTCCATATGGTTCCTGCCACATGGCCACCATGTACGTGTAAGGGACATCCAGCAGCACTTCATGCACCCTGGCAGGGCACTTCCTGCTTCCCAGTGGCTGTAAACCAACAAGGGCCCAGGCAACCCAGCAAGCCCCACTCTTCAGTGAGCCACAGTCATACCCTCTCCAGTGAAGTGCAGGACCCAGCCCTGGGGAGGGACCTATCTTCCAAATTTGTTCCTTGAATACTGTCCCTCAGTCAAGAATTTTCTTCAGAGTTCTCATTAACCTTTTAGAATTAGTCCTTGATCCTTGATAATTCTTTATATTATGCTTACCTCATTCACAATACTGCACAGCTTCTGGATCCCGACCAACACCTTCCCTTGGCAATCCCACCTAGTCTCATAGCTTTAACTTCTCAGGACCCCTAGATCTCTCTCGCTCTCTTTCTCTGCCTCTCTCTTGAACACCAGACTTTAATACAACTGCCCACTTGACATCTCCCCTGGGGTATTAATAGAGCAAACCTGTATGTCCACAGCAACACTCCAGACACTCCCAATACTTGCTCTATCCACAGCCTTCTTTATCACACTTGCTAACTTAATCCTTCCATGTGCTCATGTCAAAAACTTTGGGAGACATCACTGACTCTTTTCTCTCTTACCCTCACATTAAATCCACCAGGAAATCCTTTCGAATCTATCGTTAAAATATCTGCCATTTCTCAATTCTCCTCTCATGACCTCCACTGCTACCACACTAACCCCTGTCATTTCTTGCCTGGATTTTTGCAAAAGCCTCAGTACTATCCTCGACACAACTGCCAGGCAATCTTTTAAAATATGTCATGTCACTCTTTTGCTCAAAGTCCTTGCAGTGGTTCCCCAAATCCAAAACCAAATTCCTAAAACACCCAACACCCCCTTGCATTTGCTGTTCCCAAACTGTGCACCAACGCAGCATTCACAGGGACACTACAGGGCACTTTCTGTGTTCTAGGTTATACAGCAATATCAGTCAGGTTACTACCATAAAATTGTTAGGATCCAACCACTTGTAAATCCAAATCATTTGTTATTTTCTTTGACACGGGGGCATTGTAAAAAATGACCAAGACACTAAGGGCACTAGGGCTTAGAAAGTTTGGGAGCCCCTGCCCTGCACAATCATCTGTCTGATCTTATCTTCTGAAACAGCCCCTCTATTTGCTCCACTCACTCTCCCCCAGCCAACCCAGCCTCCCTGTGCTCCTCACCCCACCTGGTACACTCCTGCCTCACACCCATTGCAATGCCTGGTTCCTCTGTTTAAAATGCCCTTACCTCACCTCAGATACCCTTAGCTGCCTTCTACACTTTCAGATGCATTCAAATGTCACCTCCTCATGTGAGATACTCTGTCACCGCCTGTATTCGTGTGCACTGCCATAACAAAACATCATGGAGTAGATGGCTTAACAACACATTTATTTTCTCTGTTCTGGAGGCTGAAAGCCCAAGATTGAGGTTTCAAGCAATTCCGTGTCTGTTGAGGGCTCTCTTCTCAGATTGTGGACGGCAGCCTTCTCACTGTGTTCTCACACAGCCTTTCCTCAGTGCGTGTGTGTGGGAAGAAAGTGAGAGGGAGAACTCTGGTGTCTCCTTATGAGAACACTAATCCTGTCAAATCAGCGCCCAGCCTCACGAACTCATTTCATCTTAGTCACTTCCTAGAGGCCCATCTCCAAATAAAGCCACCTTAGAGTGAGGGCTCTTTGAATATATAAATTTGGGGGAGACACCCACATTCAGTTCATAACACTACCATACCTGAAACTATGACCCCATTCCCAACACTCCTTCACCCACTTGCCTTGCTCTCTTCCTCCCACAGTTCCCCTTTCTCACACACTCTACAAGAAATTCGTATTATACGACATTTATTGTTCATTATCTGTCACCCTCTCACTTAACTAGAATAAACTCAATGATTAAGGATAGGAGCTTTTGGCCGGGCACTTTGAAGGCCAAGGCGGGTGGATCACCTGAGGTCAGGAGGTCCAAGACCAGCCTCAACAACATGGTGAAACCCCATCTTTAAAAAAAAAAAAAAGGTAGGAGCTTTTGCCTACTTAGTTCATTATGTGTCCCAGGCATCTGGATGAGTGTCTTGTACACAGCTGGTACACAGATTACATGTTTAATGAATGGGGGAGACAAAAACATCTCTTTCCTGACCCTTTTCCCTTTTCATTCTCTTTGCACATCACCAGGGAAGGAAAAGAAACAAACCTCAATAATCAGTTTCAAAAGACCTAGTAGTCATCACTACATTTAAAAAACAGACCTGATATTCAATAATTAATTAAAAATAAAATTATTAAGGTGGGCTAGGTGGCTCACACCTGTAATCCCAGCACTTTGGGAGGCCAAGGCGGGTGGATCACCTGAGGTCAGGAGTTCAAGACCAGCCTAACCAACATAGAGAAACCCCATCTCCACTAAAAATACAAAATTAGCCAGGTGCAGTGGCACTGCCTGTAACCCCAGCTACTCAGGAGGCTGAGGTCGAAGAATCACTTGAACCCAGGAGGCAGAGGATGCAATGAGTCAAGATAGCACCACTCCAGCCCTGGCAACAAGAGGGAAACTCCATCTCAAAAAAAAAAAATAAAAAATAATTAACACTTAATAATAAATAGCCCAAATTTCTACCAACAAATCAGTAGGTAAACACCAGATTAAAAGAATTCCAGCGGTCCATGATTCTAGCATATTCATCTATAACTGCTGGACATGAGATGTGATTTGATTAAAGAAGACAGCCAACATGATAAATGAAGTGCATTTATTAGGATAATCAATAATTATCATGTCTGGCTTCTAAACAGAATGAAAACTACCAGCTCTCCTGAAACTAACTGTACCCTTGGCAAGTGTACAATTACATTAATGAATGGAGGAGAAAAAAAATCTCTCTCCTGGACCCTTTTCCCTTTTCTTCTCTGTGCACATCGCCAGGGGAGGAAAAGAAACATACCTCCATAATCAGTTTCAGGAGAGCTGGCAGTCTTCACTCCATTTAAAAACCAGACCTGATGCTCAATAATCAGTGTGTGGGACTTTCTTCATCTGAAAAATGCAAACAACAACAGGACAGGCAAGGAACAGAGTGGGTAACGAGCTCAGGCTGCTCTCAACAGCTCGGCTTGTGTTCTAGTTTCGGCTGCACAGCTCTCCAGCTGGGTGACTTTGAATAACCAGTCCCACCTATGAGCTCCCATTTGCTTTCCTGTAATAGTTGGATAAAATCACCTCAAAGTATATAGTTGCAAGAATCAAGAGACTCCTCAAAAGTTGAACATAGAGGTCGGGCGCGGTGGCTCATGCCTGTAATCCTAGCACTCTGGGGAGGCCAAGGCAGGTGGATTACTTGTCAGAAGTTCAAAACCAGCCCAGTTGACATGGTGAAATCCCATTTCTACTAAAAATGCAAAAAGAAAAAAGAAAAAAAAAAAAAAAGCTAGGTGTGGTGACGGACGCCAGTAGTCCTAGCAACTTGGGAGGCTGAGGCAGGAGAATCATTTGAACCTGGAAGGTGGAGGTTACAGTGAGGCAAGAGCATACCACTGTACTCCAGCCTGGGCCACAGAGAGAGACTCCATCTCAAAAAAAAAAAAAGTTAAATATCGAAATTACTTTATGATGGAACAATCCTACTCCTAGGTATATATCCAAAATCATTGAAAACAGATACACAAACACTTATACGTGAACGTTCACAGTGGCAATACTCAACAGGAGCCAAAAGGTGGAAGCAGCCCAAATGCCTGTCAACAGATCAGTAAATAAACAAAATTGCAGTAGATACAGATAATGGGAGTATTACTACACCACAAACAAATAAAGTACTGACACGTAACGCAATGCGGAGGAACGTGGAAGGAGCCAGACACAAAAGGTCACATATTGATTCCATTTATACAAAATACCCACAACAGGCTGGATGCAGTGGCTCACGTCTGTAATACCAGCACTTTGGGAGGACAAGGCAGGAGGATTGCTTGAGTCCAGGAGTTTGAGGCCAGCCCAGGCAACATAGCAAGACCCCATCTATACAAAAAAAAAAAAAATTTTAAATAGCTGGGCATGGCAGCAAGCGCCTGCAGTCTCAACTACTCCAGAGGCCATGGTGGGAGGACTGCTTGAGCTCAGGAAGTCAAGGCTGCAGTGAGCCATGTTCATGCCCCTGCACTTCAGCCTGGGCAAGAAAGAGCAACACTCTTAAAAAAAAAAAAAAAACAGAATTAATTCACAGAAACAAAATGCAGAATGGTGATTGCAGGGGTTAGGGAAGGGGAATGGGGAGGAACTGCTCAGTGCAGTTTTCTTTGTGGTGATGAAAATGTTTGGGGAATACACAGAGTTGGTGATTCTGCATGACTGTGAATGTGCTAAATGCCACCAGGCCACTGAACTACTCACCTACTTAATACTTAAAATTCACCGTATAATGGCTAATTTTATATGAATTTCCCCTCACTAAAAAAAGAAACAGAAGAAAATACATGGTAAAGGCCTTTGAAAACAGCAACTGTCTGGTGACTAGAGATCTGGGCTTAGTTCTGCCACTTGCTGGTGATGGGGTAATGTCTCTCTGGGCTTCAGTTTCCTCATCTGTAAAATGACCAGGTTGGATTAGACCACTACTAGTTCTCAACCAGGACAGCCTACCTTGGCCATATGTGGAGAGCTGCTTCTAAATGCATAGGGCCATCCTCCCACCCCCAGATTTTGATATATCCAAGGTAGAATCAGGCCTGTGTTCTTATGCTGAAATATTTATTTCAGGATTTAAATCCACCCGCTTCCAAAAACACCAGATTAAAAGCAATCCATGATTCTGGCACACTCGTCTCTGACTGCTGTATGTAAGATGTGATTTGATTAAGGAAGACAGACAAGATAAACGAAGTGCATTTATTAGGAACAACATTCTGAATATTCACAAATAGTTATCATGCACACTTAACCTTAGGCCAGAGAACACAGGGTAACCACACAGGAGAAGGACACCAGGGCAGCGTCCACGGAGTTTTGCTTATACCACAAAAGGAGTTTTAAGGCAGTTTAATTCAAGGCTGCAAAAACTACGTCTGTGACATAAACATGACATTCAAAAATAATTCAGCCTTCAAAATGTCCCCAATACCAACAAATCAACAAAGTAGTCAAGATGACAGCCACTGTCAAGGGCAGATAAACAGTCTCAAAAGCAATCCAACGTGACACCGACATAGCAGGGGCTACGCAGAGACCTCCCTACACAGTTAACACAGATTGACAGATGCTATTTGCAGGCCGCCAGTCTCGCATGCTTTTACTTCACATAAATGTATTACACTGTCCTAGAAGAGCAAATGCACATTAGGTGACAGAAAAATAGGACTCATTACCTCATACCACAAACTGGGGTTACAGAAAACGCAGGGCTAGACAAGGCCACGCTGAGATAGGTTAGTGACGTTTTTGGCAAGCCCCTCACAGGAGCACTGAGATGAGGCCTAAAAATACGCCGGGGTGAGCTCCGTCCTTCCTTCCGTGGTCACCACCTGGATTAGGCTTCCTGAGCTCGGTCGGTTTTTCCCTGTGATCCAGTCATGGAAGGTTCTGGAACAGAAAAGAATTTTTTTTTTTTTACATTCTCAAACCAAAAATCTGGGCACACGCTGACATTCACAGTGACGGCTTAGCAGGTGGAGGGAAGGGATGGCACAGCAGCGACTGTTTAAAAGTCACTAAGGGTTGGGTGCCGTGGCTCACACCTGTGATCCCAGCACTTTGGGAGGTCCAAGACCAGCCTGGCCAACATGGTGAAACCCATCCCTACTAAAATACAAGAATTAGGTGTGGTGGCGTCTGCCTGTTATACCAGCTACTTGGGAGGCTGAGGCAGGAAAATCACTTGAACCTGAAAAGCAGAGGTTTCAGTGTGCCAAGATTGCACCATTGCACTCCAGCCTGGGCATCACAGTGAGGCTCTCTCTCTAAATAAATAAATGCCACTAAAGGTCAGGCACTGTGGCTCACACCTGTGATCCCAGCACTTTGGGAGGTCAAGGCAGGAGGATCGCTGACCTCAGGTATACGTTTGAGACCAGCCCAGACACAACAATGGCAAAACCCCATTTCTAAAAAATAATAAAAAATTTACATATATTAAAAGCCACTAGGCATGATGGCCACATACCCAGGCCCCCAGTGAGTTCAGTGGCGTACTCATTGTAATCTGATTTGGCATGAGTTTAACTTTAATTTTAGTATTTTTCTACATTGTTGGAATGCTTTCATGATTTTTAAAAGATCCAAATTTGGCCAGGTGTGGTGGCTCATGCCTGTAATCTCAGCAATTTGGGAGGCTGAGGCAGGTAGATCACTTGAGCCCAGGAGTTTGAGACCAGGCTGGGCAACACGGTGAAACCCCACCTCTACAAAAAAATAGCTGGGCATGGGGGCACAAGCCTGTAGTCCCAGCTACTCAGGAGGCTGCAGTGGGATGACTGCTTGAGTCCCAAAGATCAAGGCTGGGGTGAGCCATGATTTTGACACTGCAATCCAGCCTGGGTAACAGAGTGAGACCCTGTCTCAAAAAAAAAAAAAAATTGTTTTAAAGATTTTAATTAGTTCATTCGAAGAGACAGACATATGTACAATACTTTGCTATACCACCTTCTCAGAAATTTGAGAGAAACAGACGGAATTCATTTATTTGGCATTTTTTTAGTGAAACATTTATAGAGTACCCACAGCTGCGCCAAACAATGGAAAAAGAAATACAAAAAAACAGACTACTACAACAAAATGTTAAATACAGTAACGGGGACATTTCACACAAATCTGAGGAGCGGAGCAACTGACCCCAGTCGCGGCAGGCAGTCAAAAAGATGCCTGCTAAGAAAACAGGAATGAAAAAGGGCAAAAGAAATTCACAAGAGAAGTAGATGGTAATTTTTTAACACAGAGCATTTCCATTTCAGTACATCATCCATTTCGACAATTCACCAGCTGGGATTTCAGACCTTCGTGAACTGCAAAGTGCTCAGCAGTTCCTTCTCGGGATTCTCCTAGCACCGTCTGTGACCTTCTGGGCCAGCACTGATGTTTAAAGATCCAGTCACTCAGGCTCCCACTCTGGGGTTTGAACGAGCCCACTTACACACATGGGCTCAAAAAACAAAATGTTGCTGAAACTCTCCCAAGTACTGTCATGTGTCATGGCCTCATATCTAGGGACAGGGCGGGGCTCGGTGAGGGAAGGCTCTGAAAGAGACCAGTGCTGTTTGGATGTGTAGGGTTTTGTATGTTGGTTACGCATGTTTTAAATGGTCTTACTTCTTCACCCTCGTCTGCAGTGTGGATAGGTGAGAGAGAACGCCATTCTAACCAGGTATGGTAGAGGAAGGATGTGCTCGCAGACATCTCAAAGCAAACTTTATCCCAATTTTTCTGAGAGTTTTCAAATGCCACAAATGGGTGGATGTGATCTCTAGAACAAAGGGTGCATGTGACAGCCCATGCTCTGTGGGTCTGTGGCTCAGCACGAGTTCAGACACAAGACCCCACATGTTCCATCTAGAGTCTAGGTCTTAGATCGATGTCTCAAGTGTGGTTGGGAGTATCAGCCTTTAAAAAGAAATTCAGACGTAAACAAAATTCAAAGCTTGATTTCCTCTAAACTTCAATTTTTTTTTCTGCAAATCAAGCATTAAGCATGATTCCAGGCATAGACAGAAATAACTGTCAGCACACCAGTTACGACCACCGGCTCCGTAGCCACACAGCTTGTGTCAGACCCTGGCTGTGCTGTGTGACTTTAGGCAAGTGACTTGGCCCCCTGCCATCCCTCCAAGTCCCTAAGCCTCGAACAAAAATGACAGCTCCTCCTTCATAGTTTGCTATGAGCATTAAACAAGATAAGAGTTGTGAAGTGCTTAGAATACTGACTGGTACATAAAAAGTGCTTGGTAGCCAGGCACAGTGGCTCACGCCTGTAATCCCAGCACTTTAGGAGGCCAAGGTGGGCAGATCACAGGGTCAGGAGATCGAGACCATCCTGGCTAACATGGTGAAACCCCATCTCTACTAAAAATACAAAAAATTAGCCAGGCATGGTAGCACGTGCCTGCAGTCCCAGCTACTCGGGAGGCTGAGGCGGGAGAATCGCTTGAATCCAGGAGGCAGAGGCTGCAGTAAGCCAAATTGGTGCTACTGCACTCCAGCCTGGGTGACAGAGCAAGGCTCCGTCTCAAAAAAAAAAAAAAAAGTGCTCTATAAGTACATGTTTCAAACATAAAATACAAGTCCCAAATTTCTTTGATTTAATTTAAATGAGATTGTGTCATCAGGCCAGAAGCACACTGCTAACTTCACAAACATGTTACAAACAATCATCAAAGCGGTTTACACAGAGGCACGGCTGGGTCCGGCTGTCGCCTTGACTTTCTCCGCCCTCCCTGCTCCATGAGTGCACGGATCCCATCTTCATCCTCACCATGGCCCATAGTGGGTGCTCGATGAACACATGCTTACTAACTAGGGGAACTGATAACTAAGGAAACACAAAGGAGCAATTCAACTCTCTGGCCACAAGCTTTCAAATGTCACCCATATTCACAAATGAGTAAAAAGGAATTCGGAAATACAGGGCACTTTCTGTGAGTCTGTGGCTCGGCACTGATTCAGACATGTACCCCAGGCCATCTACCTGCTGTCCCCTCCCCCATGGAGGCTCCTCATCACAGCAGTAACGATACAAAATGCAGCTGGTGATCACTGAGCACTCACTATGGCCAGACACTGTGCCGAGTGCTTGGCGCACACTATCCCCTGTAACCTTCCTAACAAACACGATGGACCTCATGATACAGGCGGGGAAACTGAGGCCTTGGCAGGTCAATAATGTGCGCAGTGTGGCCAGTGGTGAGGGAGGGAGCCAGGATCCATGTCGGCACTACCCACCCCGCCACCCTGCTGCCTCCTGTCTCCAAGTCCAGCTACGCTGAGATTCCGCCTGAGGTGCAATACATCCTCAGAGGCCCAGAGACCTCCCAAGACCACCCCGATTGATGATCCACAGGAACACGGGCTTGTCCTCTGGACCACAGCGGGCAGAGAATGGGGGCTAGAAGCTGTTCAGTCACGGACATGACTGCGATACTCACTCCACTAGGAATTCTAAGGGTGTCCAGGAGCTGAAGTCAGCCTCAGGCATTGATTTCCTGTTCATTGGGGTATCCAGGGTAACCCTGCAATGGACACAGATAAGCACGTCATTCATGCCTCTCCTTTATAACAACAGGTGCCCAGTCCTCCTCGGCCAGGAAAACACAAACATACAGCATGACTACCTAGAGCCTCCAGCACCGAGGGTGACATTTACCTGGAAAGATCAGACAGGAAGATAAGCAGAGAGAGCAGGCAGCTGTCCCCGCTGGCAAAGGCCACATCTGAGCATAATTCAATAAGGTGCGCTGTGGCTCACCATTTAGGCAGATAAGAACAGAACAAAAGCTTCACCGAGTTAAACTGCTTGGCTGCCGCGTCTTTATTCACTTCCTAACATACAACACGCTCATTTCTAAGGATTTAAGGTAGTAATATAACTATGAGAATGCTGAAATATTAAATTTTTTAATATGTGGCTATTTTCCACAAAACCTTAAGATTTTTGGCAGGAGAATACAGAATTCAGATGTGCATGAATCTCCCAAGATCATTCAGGCCTCAGGAATCACTCGAATCATTCAGAAAAGCATGGGAGTCACGTCACGGAATCACACACAGAACCTCACAACTAAAAGGGAACTAGAAAGGCAATCAGTGTAGTCCCTACAGTCTCCGCATCCCTTTAAAGGACCACAGGTGACAGGCAAGACCTGCTGGTTCTGGAAGCCTTCCAGTGAGAAGAAACAGACAGCCTCCCTCCAAAGCAGCTGCCTCCGCCTGGGACCCAACAACCAGGAGAAACACTTCCAACCGCTTCCCATAGTCTCTCTCTCTCTCTCTCTCTCTCTCTCTCTCTCTCTCACTCACACACACAGTCACACACACACACACACACACACCCCATATAATGACTTGAAAGACAGAGCTACATATAAAATAAAAAAGTATAGTCTGATTTTAAAGGAAGAAATGATGAGGGAGAAAAGAGATGGAGAAGGAAAAAAAATGGCAAAAAAGACAGACCCATCCTACCCACCAATCAAACATTCTGGACAGCCCAGGAGAACCCAAAACTTGAAGAAGGACTGCCGTGGGCAGACCCTCATACACCAAGCGCAATCTGCAAGGTAATCATATTAAAAGGTGGGGTCTGCAGGAGAGGTTTGGGGGCTTTAGGAGGAGATTACTATGCTTACAAAGGAAGCTGGAGACAACCCATTTGCCCCTTCCATCACGTGAGCACATACAGAAGGCACCGTCTATGAGGAATGAGCCCTCACCAGGCACCAAATCTGCTGGCTCCTTCATCTTGGACTTCCCAGCCTCCAGAACCGTAAGCAATACATTTCTGCTATTTGTAAATCACCCAGTCTAAGGTATTTTATAATAGCAACTCAAACAATAATAAGTATCTTAAGAGTCTTTGGTGCATTTCAGAGCCCAAGGTGAGAGCACACACAGGTCCCTGGTGTAAAGCTACAGTCAGACAAACGGTTACTCGCAGCAGTGGGGCAGAGGTGGGCAGTGGCCAGGGAATCCCCAGTACTTACGGGAGCACAGCGATGGCGGCTGACCCGGGCGGCATGCCGCTGTTCTTCCCGGCCAGGCTCTGGCAGAGCTGGTGAACGGCACCCTTGGCCATGCCGTACCCGATCATACCTGGGAAATGGGGAGAAGATGGCTCAGGGACCATTGGTGCACCAGGGGGACAGCAAGGACATGCAATCTTCTCCTGAGCATCTCTATTCCCTGAAAACTTTATAAATAGCTGTGTCTGGCCTCCTTCAGGCTGGACACCCTCAACAACCTCCACCAAAAAAAAGCAGAGAGCCATGAGAAAGAGCGGATGGGAACAGGTGGGTTGGGAGTTATGGCCTCCCGCCAGTTTCCAAGAACACAGGCTTCACACAGGCCACCAGGGTGTCCACGGTGCAGCGTGCAGCATGCCAGGTTCCAGAAGAGGCCAGGAAGAAAAGATACATGAACATTTATGGAGAGAAAGTGAAGAGGACATGACATTTCAAGTGTACCTACTTAACACTTAACATTTATTACAAAAGCCAGAAAGTTGATCTTATTTTTATTCTTAGGAAACCAAGACTCAGACAGGTTGAGTATATGCCAGGTTCACACACAGACTTGTGCCAAAGCTGACGGAGCGGGTAAAGCCCAAGCAAGAACTGGGTTCTGAACCCTTTCATCATGAAATGCTTGTGGGCACCTGGCACACAGAGGTACGCCATGGGACAGCAAAATCAAGCCATCATTTGGAGTACAGGCCTTCAAGTCAAATTACACACGTTCAAATCCCAGTTCCTCCACTTACCACTAAAGAAATTCTGGGCAAGTTCCCAAAACCTCTCTAATCCTCAGTTGCTGCATCTGTAAAATGGGTTTGAGGTGTTTTCCAACACTGTCAATTCTCTAAGTCTCCAGACACCAACTGGGTGTCCAATAATTCAATTAGAACCCCCAGCTAGGTGCAGTGGCTCATGCCTTTAATCCCAGCACTTTGGTAGGCTGAGGCAGGAGAATTCCTTGAGCCCAAGAGTTCAAGACCAGCCTGGGAAACGTAGTGGGACCCCATTTCTAAAAAATTAGCCATGCCTGGTGTTACGTGTCTGTGGTCCCAGCTACTCGGGAGGCAGAGGTGGGAGGTTCACTTGAGCCTGGGAGAAGTCAAGGCTACAATTAGCTATGATCACATCACTACACTCTAGTCTGATTTAAGGGCTCAGTCTCACAAGACCTACCCTCCCGGGCCACTTACACTTATGACTGACAGTCTATAAATCAGGCGTTTATAGCCTCAAAGAACTCAAGCAAACACTTTTCTTTTCCAGTTACTGGTTTATGATAAAGGATACAACTCCAGAACAGCCAGGTGAAATGACACAGAAGCAGGCTGCTTCTTGCTGCTTGCTAGTGACTGACACTGGGATTACAGGAGAGGGGGTGGGCATGGAGCTTCCATGCCACTGCAGCCACGCCACCCTCCCTGCGCCTCCATGTGTCCAGCCCAGACGCTCACCACATCTGGAAGGTTTTATACAGCTTACCCTCCAGCCCAGCTCCCTTCCAGGAGGTCGGTAGGTGCAGCTGAAAGTTCTAACCTCCTAATCACTTGGTCTTTCTAGGAAATAGCCCCATCCTGAGGGGCCCCAACCTACTAATCACATTATCAGTATAAACTCAGGTGTGATCCAGAGGGGCTCGTTAGGGCACACAGTAATGGAGTTCTTAATTCTGAGCATACCCTCAGCACAGGACAGGCACTCCATGAATGTTTGCCATCAAATCAACAGAGGTAATGTGCCCTGGAACCCGACTACCTGGCTTGTGTCCAGGCTCTGCTGCTTGCTAGTGACTGACACTGGGAGAGGCTACTAAACCTTGGAATCCTCGGTTTCCCTTTCTGTGAAATGGGAATGACAATCCCAAATCCTAAGGATAATACAACAATCAAATAAAATACCATGTACAAGTGTAGCAGGCAGGGAGGGTCTCCAGGGTCTATAGGAGTTTCATCAGCTTGAACAATCAGCCTGTTTCACAGCCTCCTGCCCTTCAGCCTGGTTTTTCCCACACCTCACATGGAATGTAGTCACCTAGTCAGAGAAAACCGGCTCCTGACAGACCCCAGAAACTTAGAGATGAACCCAAGTGGACTTTCCTCATTACCATGCTACAGTCTCCATTCCAAAAGGATCTTCCATAACCGGAACACGTGACTATGTGCTGGCCTGATGACTCACTGCACCTGTGCCTCCTCTACATGCAATGACACACCCTCTTCCCTCTCCATTGCCCCATGAAACTCTCCTGGGAGAGACGCTGCTTTGGAGAATACTTCCACTGTCCTCCTTACTTGTACCAAGTCATAAAACTCCTATTGATTGGGTTTCTTCCAGGCAACAAATCCCCTCATACAGTACTGAGCAGAGAGGAGCACTCAAACCTGGCCATTACTGTCATTCACAACTTTCAGCAAGTCACTGGCAACTCTTTTTCCTCAGACGGCAATAAGGAATCACAAAAAGGGTCATCAATGTGGAATTCAAAAAGTGCAGCCCTAACTCCTGCTTTTCCAGCCACCAAAAAAATCCCAAGTTCTGTGGGTCTGCTTTTCCAACTGTAAATACAAGTGGTAACTCAGATCACAATTTTTTTCTTCTGTTGCCGAGGCTGGAGTGCAGTGGCACAATCTCAGCTCATTTCGACCTCTGCAGTCTCCCAAATAGCTGGGACCACAGATGCGCAGCTAATTTTTGTAATTTTAGTAAAGATGGGGTTTCGCTGTGTTAGCCAGGAGGGTCTCAATCTCCTTACCTCCTGACCTGCCTGCCTTGGTCTCCCAAAGTGCTGGGATTGCAGGCATGAGCCACCGCTCCTGGCAGATCACAATTTATTCACAGGGCTATGCTGAGGATGGAGGGAGACCACATCCAGGAAGGGCCTTGGAAACCATGGCGGGCATGCACAGGACCTGATCAGGGCAGAGGGAGCCCAGCCTGGTGTAGGAGGGGCTTTGCTCAGCACCTTGCCAGGGAGATGTTCTCCCAGTGACTGGTGCAGGCAGGGGGTGACATTTCTCCCCCTCTCCCAGCTCCTCATTATTCATATTATAATGCATGATTCCTCTTCAGATCAAGCAGTCATCTGCGGCCCATCAGGGGCATTTCCTTCCTTATCAGCGATGGAAGGACTGACATGCCTGGCATGGTAACAACTCCTGCCTTAACACCATCAAACCAACCTGCCAACACTCTGCTGCCTGTAAGCCAGAGCCTGTAAAGGGGCTGCCAGGGTCCGCCTGTCCTGGGCGTCAAAACCCACTCACCCCACTCCATGCCATGAAGGCTCTTCCATGTGGGAATCCCTGGGTTCAGTGTAAAGACGAAGAAGCACAAGGCAGCTTCCTGGCTCCCAGGAATGGCACAGCACACCAGAAAGAACCCAGAATCTGGACTTTGAGGCCAGGGCTTAGAACCCAGCTGATTCCTCACCACTGCAACTTGGGCGAGCAGCTCTTTCAGCCTCTGGTTCTTCCCTGCTAAATGGGATCCAATGCCCAGGTCATAGGCTTTCCTATGATGACCTGAAACATGACACATCTCATAAACTCCAAAGGGCTCTTTCATTCCCAGAAGTAAGTTCCACAGAGGCAGGGATTTTTATTGTTTTGTTTAACAATGTATCCCAAACCAAAAGGCAGCATTCAATAAATACTTTTATTTGGCCAGGTGAGGCAGTTTAGGCTTGTAATCCCAGCAGTTTGGGAGGCTGAGACAAGTGGATCTCTTGAGCCCAGGAGTTCAAGACCAGCCTGGGCAACATGGTGAAACCCTGTCCTCACAAAAAATTTAAAAAATTGGCCACGTGTGATGACACTTGCCTGTACTTCCAGCTACCCAGGAGGCTGAGGTAGGAGGATGGCTGGAGGCTGAGAGTTTAAGGCTGTAAAGAGCCAAGATCACGCCACTGCACTCCAGCCTGGGTGACAGAGTCAGACTCCATCTCCAAAAAAAAAGTAAATTAAATAAATAAATACTTTATTCATTGCTTTCAGAAAAGGCCAATAGGTAAGTTTCTGGAAGGAGTATAATGGGGCTTAGTCAAATGGTGGGCTCTCAAATACTGTGGGAATGAAAGAACTAACCAGTAGCTTTGTTCATTAAAAGTATGGTAGGTGATTCTCAGTAACTCATCAGTTTCTCGATATTCCAGACAAACTAACTTTTAAATTATTTAATCTATGATGAAGTGAAAAGAGCGCACAGAAAAAGCCTCTATTGAATCGTCAAATTATGGTGGGTGTTTTTTGAGGCAGTCTTGCTCTGTTGCCCTCACTGGAATGTAACAGTGCGATCTCAGCTCACTGCATCATTGGCCTCCGGGTTCAAGCAATCCTCCCACCTCAGCCTCTTTGTTTGTTTGTTTGGGGACAGAGTCTTGCTCCGTCACCAGGCTGGAGTACAATGGCACGATCTCAGCTCACTGCAACCACCGCCTCCCAGGTTCAGGCCATTCTCCTGCCTCAGCCTCCCAAGTAGCTGGGACTACAGGCGCCTGCCACCACACCTGGCTAGTTTTTGTATTTTTTAGTAGAGAGGGTTTTCACCGTGTTGGCCAGGCTGATCTTGAACTCCTGACCTCAGGTGATCTGCCAGCCTCGGTCTCCCAAAATGCTGGGATTACAGGCAGGAGCCATTGTGCCTCGCCAAATTATGGTGCTTTTTAAAAGTATATGAGTGTGGCATGGGCGCACACTAGAATGTGCACAGAATGCTTCCAGAAGGACACCCGAGAAGCCATCACTGTAGTTGGGCCTGCGGGGGGAGTGCGTAGAGACCAGGGGTGTGACTAGGAGAGACTCTTCCTATTCATTGAATTTCTTTTAGTGCCATGTGAATTTTACCACGTGCATTGGCTAGTTTTCCAATTTAAAAATTGATTAATTACATTATTTAAATAAAAACTAATACAGTACCTTCTCATCTTTTCCCATGAGCTCTATTTGTCAAAGCAGGTCCTTTTCCAAGACCCTATTGGAATCAGCTCCCTCAACAAAACAAAATTATCTCACTATAATTATATAATTGTCAATATAATTACATTATCAGTAATTATTATAATCACTGATTATAATTACGTATTAATTACTAATCAATTTATTATTCAGACCAATCTGCTACGCGCTAACCAGGTTGTCTTAGACAAGGCACCTAAAATCACTGAACTTTGGGTTTTTTCCTGTGTAATCAAGAGAAATTAATGGCACCTACTTGACAGATACCTTTGGTGATGAGATAAGATCGGGCTGAGCTCAACAAGCCTAGCACCCAGCAGACAGAGGCCTAAAAAACTGTTTTTCGGCCGGGCGCGGTGGCTCAAGCCTGTAATCCCAGCACTTTGGGAGGCCGAGGCGGGTGGATCACGAGGTCATCAGATCGAGACCATTCTGGTCAAAAATAGTGAAACCCCGTCTCTACTAAAGATACAAAAAATTAGCTGGGCATGGTGGCGCGTGCCTGTAATCCCAGCTACTTGGGAAGCTGAGGCGGGAGAATTGCCTGAACCCAGGAGGCGGAGGTTGCGGTGAGCCGAG
>CAUYOR010021629.1:0-12344 GCA_963573925.1 Callimico goeldii
TGGTGGCGCGTGCCTGTAATCCCTACTCAGGAGGCTGAGGCAGGAGAATTGCCTGAACCCAGGAGGCGGAGGTTGCGGTGAGCCGAGATCGTGCCATTGCACTCCAGCCTGGGTAACAAGAGCGAAACTCCGTCTCAAAAATAAAATTATAGCCAGCAGGAATAATTTATAATTTCAGCTTTCTATTTTTTTAAAAAATATATTGGGGACTACATAGTACCTTTATAATGCAGTACATTGTGTACAGTCACATTGCCAATTGTATAGGAACGTTAATTGCCTCCTTGTTGTAACAGTCTGTAGCTCTGGGAGTCACCGCAAGCTACTGAGAATTGGGTCATATTTACAGGACAAAGTTTCGAATAGCAGTTTCTCAATCGTACCACCTAATTTCACTTTTTCGAACTATATTATTACTAAGCTTTTCACTATATTTTGACCAAGCAGATTTTTTTAGATTTAGGGTCTAACAATTGTGTCCTATGTTCTCTGATTCCATTACAATCAGAGAAAGGAAAATAATATATTAAAATCCTAAATTTTATGTTTGAATTTCAGTGTGATAAATAAGAATTCCCCCTTCTTCCCCCAAGCCCCTACATTTTTAGAGGTCACAGTATGGGTAGGTACCTATATGGTTGATTTAAAGTTGTGCAATGGCCCAGTTATCTTCAATATGTCATGTCCTCCTAAAATACTTTACATATTGATATTAGTATTACCATGAATTTAACCACTCTGTCATTTACACAGAATGACACATACACCAAATACCTACTTTAGGATAGTTAAATTTGGTATTATTCATAATTTACTTCAAATTATTATAATCTGAAAACTTCCCTGAAACAAGTTCAGTGGGTAGGAAAGCGTAGAAATGGATGTTGGTGAGGGTAAGAGTAGGACAAAGTGATTCTGGAAGATCAGGTATTCCCAGGTAGGACAGATCTGCTGATGGAAGTGCTATAGTGAGTCTATAAGAGAAGGGATAGAGAAAAAGAAAATGCCCACAGAAATGGCACGAGCATGAGATGTCTGCCAAGGCAAGCTTTGCTTATTTTAAATTTAGGCATATCCTGGGAATGCATATGCTACTCTTTTGCCTACATATAATTTAAACTAAAAATGAAATATCTAAGTATTGCTAACTAAAATTATTCTTAGGTAGAAGTAAGTTCCCAAATATAAAAGCAGATTAGTAAATGTGTGGCCTTTGGTTTCTAAGATCTGAGCCAGTCTACACTGACCCACTTTTGTTTGCTTAATCCCCAATTGTTTATTCTTTTGCCTCTTTTCATTCTTCCCAGTTATGCCTCCTCCTCCTCCCCCCAGACACCATCCCCCACCTGTCCAGGCCTTTGAGATTCTGCCACCCAATCTATCCTGTGCTCAGTTAACTAATGTGTACTTTACCCATTTCTTCACAAAACATGGTACATGGACAGGGGATGACGTAATTGACAAAAAAGTGTTGCATTTTAGCTTAAAATTATAACGAGACATAAAAAGATAACTCAGAGGAAGTAAAGCAGCTGAACATCAAAAAATGAAACAATAAAACAGAAAAAAAAAGAGATCTGACAGAACAATTTTATTTCTTCTGCATTTTAACTTAGCCAAGTTTTTCCTAAACCTTGTTAACTGGAAATGTACTAGATAGAAAAGTGATTATAGAAATTTTCTTTCAGAAACTTCTGAACCATAACATAAATTTAAGCTTAGGACACACAGGTCAGATGTACAGTGGAATTACAAACGTTAATGTTTCCTGGGTTCTTGCAACAGAGCTTTAAGAGCATTAGACAGCTATCACCTTGTCTTCTCTTATATTTTCTAGTTGCTATCATCTACTATGCCTTTTCTATAGGCTGTCCGTAATCTACAGATATAATGGAAACGCTTCCAGATGTTCTGATTTTTACTTATCTGTTCTTTCGCTCGTTCATTTTTTCCATCACTTCAACTTCCACAAGTGCTACTTAGTAATACTTGGCACAATAGGTGGTGTTTTTTTCCCCCTATTTTCAGGGTCCTCATTTTACTGTCTCCCTGTGGCTCCCTTTGTGTGACTGGAACAATAGCTGGCATTAGGAGTTAGCTATTCAAATACTACACATTTCAAGAAAGTTGTGGAATTTCTGTTTCCTTTCTAATTATGACATATTTGTTATTCCACCTAACTTCGTATGGCTATCGTCTATTCTCCCATTCACTTTTTATGATCCTGGAGTTTTCTTTTTTCTCTTTTCACTGTTAATTTGTTGTTGTTGTCATTGAGACTGGAATCTCGAGTTGTTGCCTGAGGCTGGAGTGCAGTGGTGGGATCACAGGTCCCTGCACCTTCCTCCACCTGGGCTCAAGCAATCCTACTGTCTCAGCCTCCCACAACCAGCTAATGTTTTTTTTTTCTTTTTCTTTCTTTCTCAAATGCCTATTAAATGTAACATAATCTCTATTTGCTTTTTCTGGAGTTTGTTTCCTCTTTTTACACAGGTGTGTTTGTGTGTGTGTGTGTGTGTATAACTTCTGAAATGATCTTTAGTTATTCTCATGTAATTTATAATTTGAACATTTCTTATTTTGAAAAGCTTATTGGATTATATAATGTATATGCATATAGAATTAACCCTTGACCAATATGGGCTTAAACTTCAGGGTCCACTTACTATGTGAATTTTTTTCAACTAAACCGGGGTCAAAAATACAATGTTGGTGGGTTGCAAAACTCATGCTTAGGAAAAACTGACTTTTTGTATGTGTGGTTTCCACAGAGCCAACTGTAGAATTTGAGTATGTGCAGATTTTGGCATATGTGAGAGTCCTGGAATACATAACACCTGCACATACCAAAAGATGATTGTATAAATAATATTAATATAAATCAGTGAGAAGAAGGAAATTTAATGCAAAATATCTATTTTTGCTTTTTCTATTTTATTCATTTCCTTTTTTTAAAATTGATTTTGTACTTTGCTTTATAATATATTATGATATCGACTAAGTTTAGAAGTAGGCTATTTAAAGTAAATCTCCTGTTTTTTTCCCCACAAAATAATTCTAGGAAAATACAATAAATGAACAAAGAGACCAACTTTAGTCTACCAAAACAATCTGGCACAAATTTGAATAAGGTTTTCCCAAATATGTAATTTTATAATGAATTATTTTATTTGAATAAAAACACTTTGCAAGTAACAGTTAAAAGACATATTGACATTGAAAATAATTAGTTGTATGTTTGCATGTCAATAGTAAGTTGGTGTTTGTATGTCAATAATGTCCCCTTAAAATTTGAAAGTGAAAAAATTAGGTAAGTTAAGATGATTAAAATATTAAGTATCATGGGTGTTTAGCTTTGACCAAAACTATATCACTATTTCCCTCAAATTGTAGCAAAAAGTTTCCTATTCTTGCCCAGTAGTTAAACATATTCACACTCCTAATTCATGGGCTAAAGAAAAATTGATTTTGTTTAGTATTATTAATTTTTTTGGGACTGGGGCTCACTTTGTCACCGAGGCTGGAATGCAGTGGTGCAATCACGGCTCACTGCAGCCTCCACCTCCTGAGCTGAAGCAGTTCCCATCCCAAGTAGCAGGGACTACAGCCACCTTACCCAGCTAATTAAAATTTTTTTTTTTGTAGAGACAGGGTTTTACCATGTTGCCCAGGCCGGTCTTAAACTCCTGGGGTCTATTGATCCTCTTGACTTGGCACGCCAAAATGCTGGCATACAGGCATGACCCACTGCATCCAGACTAAAAATAATTTTAAATTGTAAAATAAAGTCAAATGAATAGAACCTTCACCAAGGTAGTGTTTTTAAAATTAAATTCACTGGCAACTACATGACTGTAAATGTCAGATGAAGTATTCACTGTTTAAACTCAAGTACTTAGACATGACGGCTTTGTCTACTCATTAATCTAGAATGTGAAAAATCAGATGGCTATTTTAAAAAGGTTTAAGATAAATCATGTCTCAAAAAATGTTTCCGTGCCTTTGAAAATATTTGTATGCTTTCTATTTAATAATCCTCTGCCCTATTTCCTTCAAGAATTGCCACTTAAAGTCAAGCAAATGGGGTTGTTGTATATACATGCTGAGAGTTTGACTACTTGGGCCAAAATAACTGTTCACTGTCTGACTGGAAGTCTTTGTGAAAGTGGTTCAACTGAGCTTGAATATTCAATTGTTAGTCAATTCAGGTAAATAAAAGTCATGTCACAAGATATACCTAATTATTATTATATCTCAGTGCAGTGAATCATTGCCTTAAATATTTTTGCTATGGTATGAGTTGATAATGATGTAGGACAGGCAAGCCCCCAAACTGGGTCTCAGCCTGGGAGAGTTCTTGGCTTTGCCCAGAAAAAAATTCACGGGTTAGCCAGTGGTGTTAAACAGCAATTTTTATGGAAGTGGCAGTGTATACAGCAGCAGAGGTGCTGCTCCTTGCTGGGCAGGGCTACCCATAAGCAGAGTACCCTTGGTAGCAGCTCAGAGGCAATTCTGCACTCATATTTATACGCACTTTAAATTATATGCAAATTAAGAGGTGGTGAATGCCGAAATTGCTAGGATGAGGGTGGTAAGTTCCAGGATGTTGGGTCATTACTGTGGAAAAGGCCGGTCACTTCTGGGTCTTGTCATGGTGACGGAAAACTGCATAACACACTGGTGGGTGTGTCTTACAGGGAGGGGCGTCCACTAAGACCCGTTTTGGACAATCCTCAATTTGGTCCAATGTCCAAGTCCCACCTCCTACCCTCATTATAGTCCCTATAATAATGATTAGAACAAAATGGACAGGAAAGTGTATTTTAAGTGAGAAGACCTAGACATTAATGAATTCTTCCACTAACTATGAAAAACATTGTTCCTCAATTTGGGGGAGCTTACATCTTGATGGCGTGGGATAGATGAAAACCTAGTAAACAAAGATTGCTATAGAATTGTGAACTAAATGTCTCGAAGAAGGTCAAGTAGGCAGTAAGAGAAAATAGAGATGGGGATGGTAGTATGTGGAGACATTAGGTGGGCTGGTTTGGGGACTAGAATGAGTGGATCACTTTGAGGACAGAACATTCGAGTAGAGGCCTGAAAGAGGACACAAAGCCAGTCATAAGAAATCTGTAGCAAAATTATTCTAACAGGAGGAAATGACCTGTGTAAAGGATCTAAGAGAAAAAAAGAGTTTGAAATGCTCAACAAAATATAAACAAATAAATCAGGGTGGCTTTGCACAGTGCATACATGGGAGATTTAACATGATGAGATCAGAGAAAGTGGTAAGAGCCAGAAAAGGGGTTCCCAAACCAAGGGAAGGAGTTAGCAATACCTGATATGTAAAAAGCGAGGTCATAGAAGAATTTTAATCCCAGGAATGACATGACCAGATTTACAAGAATCACTTGTCACTCTGTGAATAGACTGAAAGAACAGGAGAGTGGAGGATTGGAGACTAGTTAGCAGGCAGTTTCATGATCAAAGTGACAGATGGTGATCTGAACTAAGATTTGGAAGACGGTGGTAGGAACAAGGGAAGATAGAATAGGTGTGATCATATCTTTTTCTTATAAGCAGAATTAAAAAATGCCATTTAACATTGATGGAAAAAAACTCCAGAATTTTAAGTACTATTTGAAGAAAAAGGGTAATCAATATGAGAATTCTTTTTATGTAATAAATATATAGTCACAGGGTAAATATTGTGAGAAGCTGGTAGGAAGATTGTGTGGAGGAGGTGTATCCTTGTTTTCTACATATGATTGTTAAAAGCAATTAACTGAATTTGGAAATCAAGAATTAGAGGCACAAATGTATCATCTGGAAATATAATAACCAGAAGGGAAAGCATTTACTTCTCACCAGGAAGTGAGAGGGCTAAAGCTTTTTTTGTGGGGGTGGATTACTTAGCTTATTCATTTTTTCAATTAACCTGAACATCATGAAGTGGATCTGAATTTTGAAAGTGAAAAACACATATCCGTTTGTAATTAAAGTTTTCCTTTGTGGGGAAGAGGCCGGAGATTGTGTTGTTATGATAGAGAATTAGCGCCATCTAGTGGAGTAGAAATATATTTACTTAAATTATAAAAATCAAAACTGTAACATGGAATCACATATTACTCTAGTTCACTAACACAGATGCATGAGAAATTTGCAAAAAGTTCAAAGGAAAATTAGTGCCCATGACAACTTTCACAAGCATTTGAAAATTTTGTAAAATAGTTTTATGTGGAGTTTTCTTTCCTTCTTATGAAACATTGCAAAATGCTTTCATATGGATATGTTCCACGATGTGAATGGGCACTTCTAAAACTTGTCTCTTTGTGCTACTACAACAAAATATTAGCAACTGCATAGTTTATAAGCAGCAGAAATTTATTTCTTCTGAATGCTGGGAAGTCCAAGAGCAGGTAGTGCTAGTAGACTCATTGTTTGGTGAGGGCTGTTTTCTGGGTCATAGACTGTGCCTTTTGGCTGTGTCCCCAATGATGAAAGGGACAAGGCAGCTCTGTGGGGCCTCTTCTATGAGGGCACACATCCCAATCATGAGAGTTCCACCTTCACGACCTAATCCCTTCCCAATGTCTTCACCTCCTAATACTATCACATTGTTAAGGAAAGGGATCTCTCCAACACTGAATGGAGAAGGAAGTAGCTTATGCGGCCTGGGGGCCTGAGCGATAATTTGTCCAAAGCTCAGCTTGTCTAACAAAGAAAGGTTCCACCTTCATATAGGCTTATACTTCAGCTATTACACCTGGAAGAATCTTGGGTTTACAGTCTTAGAAATCACATATGAAAAGGGTTTCTGTTTACAGCTTCAGGAATCACCTATGAAAGGATTCCAGTTTACAGTTTTAGGACTCATATGTGAAAAGGTTTTGGGTTTGATCTTGTTTTAAGTAAAAACAGTGTCTTCCAGAGTTTCCCCAAGACCAAGCCTGCCACCTGTAGGAAGGTGAAACAGGAGGCGCCAGTCGGTCAGCCTTTTCTTCTACTGAAATGCAGTGTGATAGTCAAAGGGGAAGTTGATCTCAGATGCCTGGGTCTCCTCCCTCACCCCCCAACTTTGAGACCCTCGCCACTCTATAGTATTTGTGAGAGGTCTCACTCTTATTCTCACTTTCCAGATCCTCTGGAGAAACTGATTAATGATTTATATAATATACTTGTGATGTTATTTTTCTGATCTTATTACAGCAGTAAAGGATTTCTTAGCCATTTAGAGGAATGAGGGAGAAGCAGAGAACGGTAAACAAACACCCACTATTGTTATTACACTGATGATGAGGGTTTTTAATCCTCCCAAGGCTGAGGACCAACTTTAAACAAGGACTTAGGGTTGAATTTATGCCCTACCTGCACAGGCACATGTGCCAGTTTGGTTATGTTCTTAACTGCATGACCCTGGCCGGTTACGTGCCGGCAGCAGTTGCAGCCAGCAGCAGTTGGTTTGAATTTTCCAGACTCCTCCTTCAGCTGCTAGCAGATAACCTAGGGCCAGCTGGTTCTCATAAATCACATTTCTCGTTTCTTTTCAGGCCAGAGGGACAGAGCTTTGCCTGTTTCATTAGTGAGTATTTCCAAAACAGCCTGTAACCGGGTGATCTGGTTGAGCATGTAAATAGGGGTCCGGTATCCCCATGAGCCATCCTCGGCCCCTAATACTCAGTAATTCTCTCCAGTGGCCACTCATCATCTGTGCGGTCTCCTATTTTTAGGTCTCTTTTCTCCCTGTCGGAGTAGACTGGATACCCTAACAGCTCACCTGTCTTAACAGATAGTAGGAAGAAAGAGGGCTTAATGATGCCTGTGACACAGCTACCTGTCCATCTCCTGGATTACACACCTTATACTGAGTACCATTATATAAACAGGTTCCCTTATGTGTCCCTGTGCACTCATAATAACAGTAAAACAAGAGAATGGCAGTGACATTTCACCCTACCTTTGTAACCTGGTGGACACATTGAGAGCATTCTTCAAAATCAGTTAATGTCTGATTTCGTTATGAAGAACAAGTCCCACGATGAATTTCCTCATGCTTCGGCCATGCGTGGACCAGCCAGCTTCCGGGATGTGGCTGGAGCAAGGCTTGTCCTTTTTAAGGTGATTCTGCAGTCCTTGCCTTGGTCCAAGTTTCAGCTACTGCTGGTTTTTACACAGCTGTGGTGGATTCAGGCTGGGATTCCCTCTACCTTCACAGCTGTGGGAGTGGTTAGGCTCAGGTCTGAGGTCCTTTCCATTGCGGCTTTAGAGGGGCTGTACTCCCGTCCTTTATCCACACACGATTACCTAATGAGAAAGGGTGAATTGGGGAGAAAAAGGCTTACAGGACATTTGTTGTTTATTCAGGTTGAAGTATCCTGAGCAATTCTCCCTAGAGCTGGTAACTAGCATCCTAACTCAATCTCTCCCCACTCCCGAGGAGTTCCTGGGAATGCCCAGAGTAGGGGAGGGGTCCTATAAGACTTCATAGGGGAATATTCTGTTTTTCCTAAAGGGGGTGCCTCTAATTTTGAATAACACCAAGAGAAGTGCCTGCACCCACTTTAATCTTGTTTCCTGACACACTTTCCCTAAGCTGTTTTTGATGGTCTGGTTCATTCTTTCCACTTTTCCGGAACTCTGAGGTCGGTAGGCAGCGTGCAGTTTCCAGGTGATACCTAAGGCTGTTGCTGTCTTCTGGACTGAATCCGTCACAAATGCTGGTCCGTTGTCTGACCCGATGCGCAGTGGCATCCAAACCTAGGGATGAGATCTTGAAGCGGCACACGGGTTACTTCATGGGCCCTTTCAGTCCCACCCAGAGTATGTGCACACCAGGACCAACAAATACATGTGTCCCCCATACTTGGGCATTTCAGTAAAGTCCACCTGGAGATCTTCAAACAGAGCTGCTCCATAAGCTTGAACTCCAGGGGGAACATTTGGACCCTGCCTCGCCCTGTGTTGCCAGCATGTAATGCATCGCTGTGCCACAGTTTTGGTCAAGGTACCGGCGCAACATCTTTTCAAGTGACTCTTGACCTAAATGAGTGGTCTCATGTACAGCTTGTACAACCACTGCACATAGCAGGCCCTGGTATTTGGCAGGCCTACCAATGAGGTCTTTCGGTATTCATTAGAGTCACCACTGTGTGGGGTGCTTTGATATTTAAATTCTTCCCAGAGTTGAGGCTAGAATCTTTAATTGCCATTTCGCTTCTTTTTTTGACAGCATGAAAAGGCTGTGTTAAATCGGCTAGCCCTAAAGCCAGGGCTGACAGAAGTTTCGGTTTTAACTTCTGCCTCATTTAAAGGCTGTCGTCTTCTCCCCTTCCTTCTTTGTCACTTTGTATGGGGGTTTGGCCAGTACTGCAAAGTTTGGAAACCCACAATTTACAAAACCCACGGCTCCCAGGAGCTCTCTCACCTGCTTATAGTCTCAGGTTCTGTCACTTTGCAGGCGGCTTGCTTCCTCTCTGCTTCTAGGCTGCGTTCCCCCTTCCGGATTGTGAGTCTCAGATATTGCATTTGCTTTTCGGCAAACCTGGGCTTTCCTTTTAGACACTTTATACCCACAGTCCTCCAGGTGCCGAAGTAAGGCATTTGTTTGTGCACCTGACTGCTGTGGGGTGTCCCAATAGAAGGTCATCAGCATATGGGGCAGCATGCAAGCAAGAAGCTTCTGGGGGGCAGTCACGGGCTGATGCCTCCCCAAGGGTGATAAGAGAGTTTCTGAGCCCCTGGGAAGCTGGGTCCAGGTGTATTGAGTGGTTACACCTGATTCTAGGTTTCTCCCATTGAAATACAAGTAGTTTTTGACCCTCCGAGGCCAGTCCAATGCTAAGGAAGTATTATTCTTTAAGTCCAAGTAAGTGAACCAAGTCTCCTCTGCTGGCAATAATCCCAACTGCGTGTATGAGTTGGGTGCAAAGCCACGCAAGCCCCGCGCGGGCCCGGGTGATAATATCAGTCTCCTGTTTCTGGCTAGGAAGTCTCCACCTTCCTTCCCGAGGGACAGTGAGAGCCTGGATAACCCCCGCCTGAGGCAGTTTTGATAATGGGTCCAATACTTTTCAGGACTGATGAGTCCAGTCTGATCCATCTACACAAACACACACATACAATCACTCTCCTTCCAATTTAAAACCATAAGCAAAAAGCTTCCCAGGTTAGTTACAGAAAGAGAGAGCGAGCCACGTTCAAAAGGGCGGAATCCGGCACCCGTGGATGATCAGGCCACACTTCCACCCAAAACGGGGCGGGCTCTTTTCCCGGATTCGGTCTTACCATACTCAGTGGTCCGGACGTTCCCAGTACCCATTCCTTCTCCATGTCAGCCACTAGGTGGATCCACTGCGGGGCCTCCCTGCTCCGCTCCGGAGAGGCTTTTCCGCCGGGCAAATACCGCCCGGGAGCGCCCTCAGGATGCGTCGCCCCAGCGGGCGGAAGTCCCCCTGCAGGGATGCTCCACAGGGCTAGGCAAAGCGCCTGAGAGACTTTTTCCCGCCGTCCGCCAGCGGAAACTCGCTTCCCGGCCAACGGAGCGGCCGCGGGAAAGGGGTCTCTTCACCACCGGGCCGGGAGCCTGAGCGGTAATTTGTCCGAAGCTCGGTTCGTCTCACAAAAGAAGGTTCCGCCTTCATATAGGCTTATACTTCAGCTATTACACATGGAAGAATCTTGGGTTTACAGTCTTAGAAATCACATGTGAAAAGGTTTCTGTTTACAGCTTCAGGAATCACCTATGAAAGGGTTCCAGTTTACAGTTTTAGGACTCATAGGTGAAAAGGTTTTGGGTTTGATCTTGTTTTAAGTAAAAACAGTGTCTTCCGGAGTTTCCCCAAGACCAAGCCTGCCACCTGCAGGAAGGTGAAACAGGAGGCGCCAGTCGGTCAGCCTTTTCTTCTACTGAAACGCAGTGTGATAGTCAAAGGGGAAGTTGATCTCAGACGCCTGGGTCTCCTCCCTCATGATATGTTCCACAATGTGAATTGGCGCTTCTAAAACTTGTCTGTTTGTGCTGCTACGACAAAATGTTATTAACTGCATGGCTTATAAGCAACGGAAATTTTTCTTGCAGTTCTGAATGCTGGGAAGTCCAAGAGCAAGGCAGTGCCAGCAGATTCAGTGTTTGGTGAGGACTGGTTTCTGGGTCATAGACCGTGCCTTTTGGCTGTGTCCCCAATGATGAAAGGGACAAGGCAGCTCTGTGGGGCCTCTTCTATGAGGGCACACATCCCAATCATGAGAGTTCCACCTTCACGACCTAATCACCTCCTAATTCTATCACATTGTTAATTAGGTTTAAACATACAAATTGTGGGTGAGGGAGGCTGCATATATTCAGAGCATAGCATATGCCTTCTTAACTTAGTAAAGTCTAATACTAATTTATCACTCAGGGTTCAGCCTGGGATGCCTAGGTAGAAGTAGAATATTATCAGTCAATTAATTGATTGATATAGCAATCTACCCATCTAGTTACTTAAAAAGAGATTTCCTATAAATTGCCTTATGGAGTGAGCATGAGATAAGCAAGTTTGAAATCCACAGGGCAGGTAGTCAGAAAAGTAAGATTACAGGCGGGCTGGAACTCGCAGGAAAGAAAGCTGCTGTCCATAGAATGACCTCTCTTTTTCAGAGAAGCCTCAGCCCTGTGTTCCAGACCTTTCAAATGATTTGATCTGGCCTATCTGGATTATCTAGAAGGATCAGCTTGTAAGATGATATCAGGCAGTATATTTCCCAGCAACATTTAGGTTAGTTTGACTGAATAACTGGGGACGCTGGCTTAACCCAGATGACTTTCTAAGAAAACAGCTCATTAACACCTTTCTGTTTTCCTAGACACTGTGAAGAACTTAAAAGACATTAATTTTATTTACTCTTCTCACAGTTCGCACACTTGTCATGTATTTTATGTATATGTGTGTATAAACATACGTATTTATATTTAAAACCATATAAGATAATATTTTTGAAAAGACCTAATCTACGTTTGATTGGTGTACCTGAATGTGATGGAGAGAACGAATCCAAGCTGGAAAATACTCTTCAGGATATTATCCAGGAGAATTTTCCCAATCTAGCAAAGCAGGACACTATTCAACCCCAGGTAATGCAGAGAACACCACAAAGATATTCCTTAAGAAGAGCAACCCCAAGGCACATAATCGTTAGATTCACCAGGATCGAAACAAAGGAGAAAATACTAAGGGCAGCCAGAGAGAAAGGTCAGGTTACCCACAAAGGGAAGCCTATTAGACTTACAGCAGATCTCTCAGCGGAAACCCTACAAGCCAGAAGAGAGTGGGGGCCAATATTCAACATACTTAAAGAACAGA
>CAUYOR010021630.1:0-27004 GCA_963573925.1 Callimico goeldii
CTTTGGGAGGCCGAGGCGGGTGGATCACGAGGTCAAGAGATCGAGACCATCCCGGTCAACATGGTGAAACCCCGTCTCTACTAAAAACACAAAAAATTAGCTGGGCATGGTGGCGCGTGCCTGTAATACCAGCTACTCGGGAGGCTGAGGCAGGAGAATTGCCTGAACCCAGGAGGCGGAGGTTGCGGTGAGCCGAGATCGCACCATTGCACTCCAACCTGGGTAACAAGAGAGAAACTCCGTCTCAAAAAAAAAAAAAAAAAAGTCGTTCTGTGGTTGTTTTTAAATAGATGCAGCAGTAACATGCTGACCTAAGAGGATGCAGGCATCAGGGGATGTTTTTCCATTTTCAGTCTGTAGCTGTTACAGCCCTCGCACACCCAAAGAGAGCAGTGCACAGTTCTGGTCTCTTTGGTTTGTTCTGGAAAGAAACTGGTTTGGGGCAAGTTGGACTCACAGCCAGTGCTCTCTTTGAGCCTCTCCCTTTATAAAGCAGTGTTAGAGGAGGACCAGGCTCGGCTTAGAGCACCACACCCTCTGATTCCAGAAGGGAGTCTGGAAGCCCCGCGTCTCGGAAGTACCTTCCTGACGTGTGTCCCTGGTCAGGCTGGAGGACTTTGCCCCTGCACACTTAGCTGTCCTGTCTGTACGCTTCACAAGCGGTGCTGCAGACAGTTTTATGGCCTGTGCCACGCTTGCCACTGTCCACAGAGCCCTGGTGGCTGAAAGCCACTCTGATGTCTCCTTCATCCTCAACCCAGATGGCTGCTGCCTGCACTTCAGTTATTTGCACTTAGTCACGCACACTCTGCAGCCTGGTTCTTCTGCATTTCTATCCCGGTAGCCAGTGGTGACCCTTTGCCCAAGGAACATGTCCCAGTGACTATTGTCCCCATGGGCCAGCCAGGCCAGCGGAGCCCCAGGCAAGAGAGCTGAAAGCGGTGGGGTGTCACGTGAAGCCTTTGAGGCTCCTTCTCCATATGCCCTTTCAGCAGAAACCAGCAGCACTTCCAGGTGCAGAGAAAAACGTAGAACCAAGCTGACCTGGAAGCCAGATGGAGCCCCAGCTGCTCCCGGAGCTTCAGTCGCCCTGAAGCCAGCTCCAGCCTCCCCTGGGGAGTGGAGCCCGCATGGCTCCAGGCCTTCCGAAGGATGTGGAGCGGCGCCAGGCTTGTGGTTCGCCCGGGCCTACAGTTGTATTTATTTTCCTTTTGACCTCAAGATCTGGCCCCAGACAAGGGAATTTGAGGTTTTACTGTTTTGACCTTAACAAGTTTTCATTTGAAATGTAGGATCTGACTTTTAAAATCACTGTAGCACTCGGGTTTCTTTGGAAGTGTTCTTCCAGTCCGCGAGGCTTTCTACACTGATTCACCACTGTGGGGCCCATCCTGTGCCAGACTCCTCGTCTGCTCGGCCTGCAACATTGGCAGGTATCATTATCATTATCGTTAGTAATATCCAAGGTTATTTTTATTAAATTTTTTATATAAATATTTTTAGAGACAGGGTCTCGCCCTGTCACCCAGTTGGAAGTACAGTGGAGCAGTCATAGCTCGCTGCAGCCTCAAACTCCTGGGCTCAAGTGATCCTGCCTCGGGTGGTCCTCAGCTAGGACTGCAGGCACATGCTACCGTGCCAGGTGATTTTTTCTTGAATGTTTTGCAGAGATAGGATGTTACCCAGGCTGGTCTTGACCTCCTAGCCTCAAGTGATCCTCCTACCTCAGCTTCTCAAAGTGCTGGGGTTACAGATCTTGGCCATTGAACCTAGCCCAAGATGATCATTATTATTCAAGATTGAAAATACAGCATATCTTGATACATAAATCCCCAACTTTATCAAACTGTTAAATTGGTAAAAGATTATTTGTATACAGAATTATTTCCTGCTTAAAGTGAGTTAACTGGAGTAACTCTTTTGAATGAGAGGCTTCCCAAAAGCGTTTAAAATGTGTTTTAAGAAAAGAACAATAATTGGTGTGTAACTCCCAAGTCACACGTACAGACAGCGGTTCCTGGGTGCCCCAGAAGGCCTTTGTGGTTGCTTTGGCAGAGATGAGCAAAGGGTGCCCTTGGAACTATTTCCTGTGGAGACCTCTACCTTCCTGTTTCTTCGAGGGTTTAGCCAAAGCTGGCGTCTGAGTGTGAGCTCATTTCATGACAGGCAAGCTGAGGATAGTGGGTGGGGACACCACATAACACCTTGCCTTTGGAGCCCCTCCTGCCCTGCCCCACAGGTAGAATGTTGAGTGCACTGGTTCTCTGCTGTCTGTTTCCACGACAGAAGCCAGGCTGCCCTTCTGCTCCACGATCAACCTGTACCACTGGCTTGAGGTTCTGGCTCCTCCCCAGGCCACGGTTTTGTCAGTGCCTGTCTTCTTCCAAATTCATTCTCCATCCCTGCTGTGGCTCCATTTTCCGGTGATCTGGATCAGCTTTGAATCTGAGCGTGCAGCAAAGCTTCTGCCTGCGTCTGGCCGGGGGGTGATCCCCGGGTCTTGGATGCGCTCCTTGTGCCCCTGCCCCTTTCTCCTTAAGCTTCATGTACAAGCCAGATAGTTCCCCCTTCCCCGTGCCCTTTTCAATGTTAAATGGTTTTTACTCCAAAACAGCTTCATTTAAGAGCAAAGAAAGAGTTAAAAGCAACTCATGTGAAGGGTTTGAGGGTTGTGGTCAGAACTGGAAGATGCTTATGAAATGTAGATCAGATGCCTTCTGTGGAATGCCAGGCCTAGATTTGCTGCACACAATTAAACAGCTTTATTTATCCTCAACTCTTTGTGAACATGTCAATATCAATATCCAAATAGCTGGCTCTTACTGCTTGGAAACCACAGCACACAGCTTGTGTGTGTTGATTACTGGCAAACTCCATCATTTCCCAGCATCCACCATGATCTGCAAAGAATTCTCAAGAGAGACCCTGGAAGTTTGTATTTATGTGGATGCCTGAGATGGAGCGGTATCTGGTTCAATGAGAAAATCTTTGTCTGGGCTACATGGAATCATAGAATTTCAGTTCTGCCCAGTCCCTCTCAAAGCCCAGCCAGTATCATAGAAAACTCTTAGAGTAAGTCGTGTTGTTTCTTCCACAGGACAGTTCGTCTGTCATCCAGTTCATGTCCCGCGCCAAGGTGAAGGTGGATCCTGCCCTAAGGGTGGTGGAAATAGCTCACGGGAACCCAGAAGAGATGATGGTGAGTCAGCCACCCCAGGACAGCCCTCCTCAGAGGGCAAGGGAAGCTGGGTGACTTGGAAACCTGGAGCTGGAATTTGAGGGTCAAGACAGTCTCAGAGCCAAGGTGTTGGGTTTGTAGCAGACCCGAGACTGTGCCTGCCTTGGCTTCCAGGCCCCCCTGGAGAACTTCTGTGGCTTGTTGTTGTGATAGCATCGTCCTTTAGGATGCCATCGTTACGTGAACGTTTCCCGCTATGATTGTCCAAGGGGAAAATGGTCTGGAAGTACCCTTCCTCAACAGGGCTTGGATTTCCTGTGGAGCCAGGTCTGTTTGTGGCTTTCTTAGACCTTTCCTAAGGCAGACAGCATCTGCCTTATCCATCATGTTACTCCATGGGTACATTACTGTGTTTTTGGTTTGGTTTGGTTTTTAAGAGACAGGGTCTCACTGTGTCACCCAGGCCGAGTGCAGTGGTACAGTCACAGCCCTGCAGCCTTGAATATCTGGCCTCAAGGGATCCTCTCACCCTAGCCTCCTGAGTAGCTAGGACTACAGGCACGCTACCATGCCTAATTTTTATTTTTATTTTTCGTCAAGATAGGGTCCCATGATATTGCCCAGGCTGGTCGGTCTCAAATTCCTGGCTTCAGGCAATCCTCCTTGAAGTCTCCCAAAACACTGGGATTACAGGCCAACACTGGGTGTTTTTAAAACAAGTCGTTTGAATGACTTAGAGATCGCATCCAAATTGCCAAGACCTAGGAACTTCTCTTTCACTCTCTCTTTGCCATCTTACCCCTTCTCCCCATAACGTGCAGTTAGGACCCGGGCCTCAGAGGCACGGGAGGATGTGGCTAACCACGAGGCTTAGATGTGGAGGCGTGGGAGAGGCTGGGGGAAGCTGTGGCCGTGGACTTTTATTGCCTTTGATTGTTGTTCCTGCAGGAGCAGGGGCTTGGTGGGGGTCCATCCTGTGTTTGACGCCACACTCAGCTCCCAGGGGAGTAGAGGAGGAAGCAGCAGCCGATGCACTGCTTTTGCCAGTGAGCTGTGCAATGATGCTACCTTTCCGCATCCCTTCTGTGGAAGTTACCTTCTCTCAAGGGGGACTTACCCTCTCTTAGAAGAGTCAGTGTTGCTGTGGCACATTGACAAAGTGTTAAATTCGTAATGCTTATGTGCTTAGAAATGATTGTTGACTGACTCTGTGATAACAGCAGAGACACCACATGTTGAAATGTCAGAATGGGGATCAAACCAGAGACCACTCTTACAAGACCCTGGTTGGGAAGGGTTCATAGAGAAAATAAATGCTGGGCCAAGGCGGGCAGATCACCTGAGGTCAGGAGTTCAAGACCAGCCTGGTCAACCTGGCAAAACCCTGTCTCTACTAAAAAATACAAAAATTAGCCAGGCGTGTTGGCAGTCTCCTATAATCCCTGCTACTGAGGAAGCTGAGGCAGGAGAATCGCTTGAACCCGGGAGGCAGAAGTTGCAGTGAGTCAAGATGGTGCCACTACACTCCAGCCTGGGCAACAGAGCGAGACTCTATCTCAAATAATAACAACAACAACAACAACAACAATGCCTAGGGACCTCAATAAAACTCCAGTCCTGCCCCTGCTTTAGGTGAGTAAGAGATGAGAACATCAGTGAGTGTGGGATGAATATGAATTCCTGAATGAGGGAGAGGTTGGGCACTCCCTACTCAGTAAAGGAACAAGTGTTCCATGCAGACTGTTGACACTCTACCCACGAGAGAAGTTGTCCAAGCACAACTTTTGTCTGTCTGTCTGTTTCTTGGAGACAGGGTATTACTTTGTCACCCAGGCTGGAGTGCGGTGGTGCAATCGTGGGTCACTGCAGCCTCCACCTGTCAGGCTCCGGCCAGGTACTAATTTTAATAATAGAAACCAAATGGAGTGATGCTGGGTCATTTACCACTTAGGGTCAGATTTTCTGGCAGGTCGAATATTTGGAGTTGGCGTTTCCCTTTTCTTCCTTGCCTTCTGGCCGTTTACCTGCTAATTCAGACCTCCACCTGTGAAGTGAAAGAGAAAAGGGGCTCCCTGCTCATTGTCATAGTTCTGGTTAAAAAGTTTTATAGAATGAAATACATGCCCACCATGAGAGGTTTAGAATGTTCTGGTAAACCAGAGTGTTAACAGGTAGAAGCTAATGGAAACAACAGGTTTTCTACATGTGGAATCCCTTGTGTAGATGAAAATTTTAAAAATCACTGGGCAGCTTGCCCTCCGTCACAGGACTAAGCTGTGGGATCCAGGGAAACGTTGCTTAACATCTTGTTGTTGGATTCTGAGTCATCTGTACTCCCCAGAATACCACTTCCATTAATTACTGGTCCATTTTGAGCACTATGGTGATATTTTCATTATCAAGAGTTTTTTGGAAGCGGCTGAGTTTTTTTTAGCATTCCCAAGAAAAAAGTCAACACACATGGGACTCCCACAGCGCCCCTTCCCCCTCCTTTCCATGACTTTGCCTTTCAGTCCCTGAGCCACCGTGAAGTTCTACAATCTGTTGTTCTCAAGTTTCTTGGCAGACAAAAAAAAGAAGTCTTTTCTGAGTAGGAAGGTTTGCCTTTTTAGAACAAACACGTTCTTTCCTGCGTGATCCTTCTGAATGCCTGGCCCTCTGTCAACCATCAGTCTGAAGGGGAATTTCCATAGAGGCTTGCCACCAAATTTAAGTCAGGCAAAATTTCAGAGGATTTTAGATTAGGCACCAAATTGTTACGGCCTTGGAAGGAACAGGAAATGTGCTTGCATTTGGTATCAAGCAAGGTGTGGGCGGGGAGGGGAACAATCAGATTTTTAACCGCATAACGTGAGCATCATGGTAAATTTATCTGATTGAGAAATCAAACAATTTTCCTGGGATTCTTTTTTTTTTTTACAGGAGATTTTATTTTATTTTTTGAGACAGAGTCTTGCTCTGTTATCCAGCCTGGAGTGCAATGGCATAATCTCAGCTCACTGCAACCTCTGCCTCCCGGGTTCAAGTGATTCTTCTGCCTCAGCCTCCTGAGTAGCTGGGATTACAGTCACGCACTACCACACCTGGATAATTTTTGTATTTTTAGTAGAGATGGGGTTTCACCATGTTGGTCAGACTGGTCTTGAACTCCTGACCTTGTGATCTGCCCTCCTTGGCCTCCCAAAATGCTGGGATTACAGGCATGAGCCACTGCGCCCGTCCTACAGGAGTTTTAAAATGCATTTTATATTGAGTAGTTATTTTATGTTTTCTTAAAACAATTATTTTATTGTACTAAAAATAAACTAGCTAGTTCATATAACCAATCTACATTCAAAGCCATGCTTACAAATTTTCACTAGTCCATTTTTCTGTTCTCAGCGTTATTACAAATGCTTCATTCCATCATCAAGTTGAATTCTTCAGCATCTTCTATATCATTTCCAGGGACATCTCCGGGAAGTAGTGGTGCCTATCTTCCCTCAGAAGCCACCGATGACCCCAATATACCCACAGTTCACACCGTTTTTCTTCTCTGAGGTGTGCTACTTTTTGGCACAACAGAGAAATCACACTACTGGCATTTGAAAAACTAAATTCTGGGCCTGAGTAGGTCATAAACTACAGACCCTGAGGTCCTACATTCTCCCCTGGTGCTTGTTCTGCACTGCAAACGTAATTCCTATTTGCTTGGTCCTTTGTAGTCCTTAACTATTTCATTTATCTTCATGATGACCCTTAAATTTAAGTAAGGTAGCATTATGCTCATTTTATGGAAGAAATTCCGTCTCAAAGAGATCACAGTCTCCCAGAGATCCCACAAGTAGTCATCTATTAGGCAGAGCTAAATTCACACACTCTCACTCAAGATCCTGGTACCGGTACACGCCGTGCCAATACATTTGCTGAAATGGATGAAGTGGCAATGTCTCAGATCCCTTCCAGTGACCCGGTTCTCTGCTTCTACTTATTATTTTTCCTCCCTTCTCCCAACTAGCATTAACATCCGAAAGTATATATAATCACCGAATATCATTTACCATGATTTTTTAATTTAATTACTCTTTAAATTTTTCTATTTCCATGTTAAATCCAGAGAAATGTTACTTTTTCAAGACTGTCTACAGCTTCCTGCCTCTCTGAAAGCTGTGGGACTTAACTATTTGTTTGTGAAAGCAGAAATTCCCAACACTTTGTAAATATCACGCATTACTTTTTATAACAGTAAAGACAATTATTCCATACTTAAAACCAATTCAAAATAAAATAAATCCTCAATACTTCTTATTCCCTGGAGTAAGAATTGTAATTAGATTCTATTGACTTGTTATTTTCTCCTGTGGGAAACACTATTAGTCTACCTTGCTATCAAGTCTCTTTCCCTAACAAGAAAACGTCGGTCTTCAGAGCCAGGAAAGCTTTTACTTTCACTATCACATATGAAGAATGAACTAAACACCAGACTTAGAAAGTAAAACTTAAATGAGGGATTCAGGACATTTCCCAAGGGTCATATGACCAATTTAAAAGTTGGTATGATGCGGCTAAAATAACAAATTAACTCTTACTTATAATAAAGGTACGGATGTGCTGATGAGTCATGCTGACATGTACACATGAAATATGCCTAAACCCAATTAAAGGAAAACAAAATACGTTCTATGGCAATGTCGAAAAGTCAGGGAGCGCAATAAATATTAAGAGTATGCTCTCAACAGTTAGCATTAAACACTTAATGTAATTAACATAATTTAATGCACAAAAAATGAGAAAACATCCAGGGTGAGGGATGAGGAGGACACGTAGGAAATTGTTGGGATTTTCCTCATTTTCACTGTCTTGCTTTCTTGTCCAGGAGGGAAGATTTTTGACTTCAAAAGTAACAAAATATTTAAGAAACCAATTCAGATCTCTCTGTTCTAAATGGTATTCTTACGCTATTTTCTCAGCAGTCCATGTGTCTGGATAAAGTTTTTGATTATTGAGAAGTGTCAATGCTTTTATAATGAAAATTTTGCCTTTGGGAGTTTATCCCATCCAAGTGACAACCTTTTGGTAATGTGAATTCCTTTGGCTCTTGACATGTTTCAGCAGCTTTTACCTGTGCGGAAGACACAGGGTCTTTGGAATCAGCATATGCATCTTTTAGAAATGACAGCAGCTTGTTACCTTTACGAGCAAGGTCTCCCTTAATTTCTGGATGGAGACTAATCTGTTCTCGCAGGAGGCTGGAGGTAGAGAGGGGCCTGGGAGCGGGAGAGGGCTTCATCTTGCTGATTTCCCATGTCCGCTCGATTCTCTAGGTTGAAATTCCTGACCCCACAAGTCATCACAGCCCCCATCTTCTCATAACATGATGCCCTCAGGTTCGTGCTGCACGTGGGAACCTCCAGGGTGCCTGGAGCATGTGCACGTGTCCTGCGATTCTTTATATCTTTTATTTTTATGCCATGATACAAGTTATGCTTTACAGAGCATTTGGGTGAATAACTGGAAATATGTCATAGATTCTTGAGGCTTTGCCGGGTTCACTAATGACCCTTCTCGGGGAGTCTAGGGCCAGCCACATCAGCCAGACCTGGCTCTGTACAGACCCAAACCTGAGAATGCCAGGGGAGGCCTGTGTGACTGCACAAAGTGCTGGTTGTGAGGTGCCCATTCCATGTTGAATTTCATATTCAACCCAGCTCCACTTACCTTTCAGGGACTGAGTAGGGGGTGAGAGGGGAAAAGCCAGAACATGTTGTTTGAGGCCCAAAGAAACCATAAAGATGAAGAACAGGATGGACATAGCTAATCATGCCCTGGAAAGCTGGCCCAGGAAAGAAAAGGAGTTTATCTCCAGGAAGGCCTTCAGAGAGAAAATGAGTAGGCTCTGGAGAGGTTCCTCTCTTCATGCAGCCTAAAAAGCCCTCAGATGATGCCGAGGGCTGAAGGTGCTTTCCCTGATCCCTGAATCGGTTACTGAGGGCCACAGAAGACAAAAGGTCCCCATCTTTTAAGGAGAGCTGCCAACTCCTGAGGCCAGAAACTCCCCCAAGGCAAATCAAGACTTTATGGAATCAGCTCTGTTACCGCAAGACATCCCCTCAAACTCCCATCCGTCTGTATGAGACATGTACTCGAGTTCCTGCTATTTTCTTGATATTTTCAAGTAGCAGAATACATGATAAACACCTAAGTCCACAGATTAGTCGGTAAGCTGCTGCCGTGTGGAGTGTGCACCAGACTAAGGTCTTCAGTGCCAGCCAGAAAGACTAGCTCTGTCTCGCTTCAGCAGAATCAGAATGGACTCAAAGGCTATCCAGTGGTACTGCTCAGAATTGCACTGGAAGGCTAGAGAACCAGACCAAAAATCAGAGAGATCCAAAAACCTGCGGGCTACAGGCTAGGTCCAGGCACAGGAAGTCTGGCATGGCGACCTGGACACTGGACACAGCCGTCCCTGGCTTCCCCATCTTGTGCTCTGGAGTCAGGCAGAATCCTTTCTACTTCTAGAGTTACTGAGAAGGTTCAACGATACCAGCGTGGAGCGCCTAGAAGAAGGGCAGGTGCACAGCCGCTGCTCAGGGCGGCACAGCCACCGCAGTCCTGCCCACACGTGGCACAGCCACCGCAGTCCTGCCCACATGTGGCACAGCACCTTGCAGTCCTGCCCACACATGACTTCACAGCACTGCCAGCACTGCCCCGCCAAAGATGCAAGCCTGTTATCTCAACCAGAGAGGCATCTTTCAACATGGCAAACAAGATTACTCCAAAAACCTGCCACTTACCATTTCTTTGGTGTACTGCTTCTAGAGGCAAAGTTTACCACTTTTACTGTCATGAACTAGACCGTGACTCATTATTTATCATTTATGTGACCAATTACATTACAGTCATGTTCCCTATGACGATAGAGTCTTTCCCCCTCGAACCTCACATTATGCCGCGATGTAGGGTGAAGAGGAGGGTTGTTGAAGGGTCATCACCACCCTCATCCTGTGCTGTCCACAATGGGTGGTGGGCAGTTCTTTCTTCTCACCTACCTCCCCACATGTGAGAATTAAGCTCTGACCATCAAGAATTGAGAAAACTTTCGGTATAGTCTGCCAAACACACGAGGCAAAGGTCATCATTAGAAAATGATGGGGAGCAGGGCTCTCACACTCTTGTACCTGCGGGTCATTGGTTGGGGCTACTCCGGAGGTAGTAACCCCAAGTACTTGTTTGATGAGCATTTACTGAGGGCTTGCTAAGAGCCAGGCACTGTGCTAGGCCCTGAGGACTCACTGGGGAACAAAGGAGACATGATCCCCACCCTCCCAGGGCAGCCGTCAGCAAGGACGCAAACTAAGATTCTATTTCCAGTTGAGCTTGGTCCCCAGGGAGTAGCCTGCTTCAGACTGGGGGCTGAGGAATGTTTCTGCAAGGAAGCTGACTGGTAGGTGAGAAGGATTTCGCTTAGTAAGCATGAGGAAGAGTGTCCCAGTTGGGGAGGCTGGCTTGGCCTCCTCAAGGCACTGAAATACCAGGTAGCAGGAAGCTAGCGAGCAGTGAAGAGAACTGCAGTGGACGTAGGCAGAGTCCACACCAGGTAACACCACTGGACGGTTACAAAGGAAACCCGTTGAAAGCTCTGTTTGGAGCGGTGAATGGCATGATTCAATGTATGTTCTTTAAAACTCATAGGCCACAGTGTGGACGGGGGATTGTAGGGGCAAGAGTGGAAATAAGGAGCCAGTTAGAAGGCTATGACTATCACCTGGCAAGAGGTCAGGGTGCTGGAGGAGGTAGAGCACGTGGCCAGTAGGCCTGTGTCAGTGAAGGTGTGGTGACTGGTGCCAGTCACACATAAGGAGTGCTTACCCTGCAGGGCTGGGAGGGGTCCAGTGTCATCTCGATGCAAAGCCCCTTGCACGGCACATCCACAGAGGCCCTCCGTTAATAGTCGCTGTCATGCATAAAGAGATGGCCAAGGAGAAGATGAACCCATGAAAATGAGCCACCTTCTCCCCAGAAACTCAAGTCCTGTTCAGTTTAAATCCAAGTTTCCGGTCATCATGATCACCACCACCACCATCATCATCATTATTATTTTTAGGCAACAGAACCCATTTCTACTTTGAAATACGCTTTGGTTGACTCAGGGGTGAGGTTCCTGGAACTCCCTCTTGGCAGCTTCCAAGACACTGTTTTCCCTTGATGGCTTCCATAGCCCCTCACTGGACCCCTGGGCTCTAAAGAAGCCAGTGTTATGGAAAGTGGTATTTTCAGAAGGTTGCCCAGTCCATCAGAAGCTTTCACTAGATGCTAGTTATACCCCCAGTAAGGATGAACAAGACGAAATTTTTACCCTTAAGACTTCCACAGCCCCAAACAAGTCAAAACACCCACGCGCGCGCACACACACACACACACACACACACGTACACAGGCACACGCACACACATGTATACATGCACGCACATACCCACACGCACACACGCACACGTGCACAGATGTGCACAGGCACACGCACACAAGTGCACATGCACACGCATGCAGAGGCACATGCACACACGCACATACATGCATGCACACATACACGCATGCACGCGCACACACGTGCACAGATGCACACAGGCACACGCAAACGCGTGTACATGCACACGCATGCAGAGGCACATGCACACGTGCACATGCATGCACACATGCACACACGCACGCGCGCACACACACACGCACGCATACACACCCCTGCAGCACGGTATGCGTATGTGCCCAAAGTGTCTGTAAGGAATTTCCTACGTGTACAAAGAAGATCAGGCATTCAAGATGAAGTCAGATGGTGTCTCAAGCTAGATTCTCAAGAGGCAGACCCTGAGATGAGGGCATCATGTAAGTTTATTTAGGGAGGTGTTCCCAGTGGGACCCGGAAAGAAATGGGACAGGATAGGAAAGAGGAGAAGGGAAGCAAGGTTGAGATTTCAGGGACCGTCTTAGCCTCACCCTGATCCTGTGTGAATTCTACAACTCCACACCTTGGAGTTGGTCCTGCCTGGAAGCAGGCAAGCACGCACACACGCGCATACACACACGCACACATGCGTGTGCATACATGCATGTGTACACACGCACACACACGTGCGGACAGGAGTGGGCTGTCACACTCCTGTACCTGCCAGTCATTGGTTAAGGCTGCTTCAGAGGTAGGAACCCCAAGGCACTTCACCCTCTAAAAGTGAGGCAGGCCTCCAGAGGTGAAGGCATGCCAAACCTGGGGGCTGGGCAGGCCGAAGCAAGAGAGGGGACCCGAGGGCATCTGGGCAGAGAACCGAGTTTTAGCCGCAGACAGAAATGTTATCCACTCCAAGCTTGGGTGCTTCACTCAGCATGCGTGCCCATGTCCCATTAAGATGAATGACCTTGTGTGAGATGTGCTTGAGTCTGCTCACTTCCTGTGAGGTGCTGGGCATGTGCTATGATTACCTCCTGTCACTGTGGCATCACCCCTGTGAACCACACACTATGACTTCCATTTTCAATTGAGGAAGTGGAGACTCTGGGAGTGAGTGAGCCTGCCGGACATCCTGCAGCTGGTCAGTGGAAGAGCCAGGTCTGCCCGCAGTTCTGCCTGTTGGCGAGCCCTGCGTCTCCCTTGACCCTTTGCCCCCCAGCCTGTGCTGTCCTGTAGCCCAGAGCCCACACACGAAGCAGGTGGGAGGAATCACAGTCCTGGGTGGTAGACAGCTGACCCTCTGTCTTAGGAGTGACCCTTGGCTCTGATGGCCTCGGAAGCACATCATGTGCAGACTTACTTGGTGGTCAGCTGGCCTTGGACCTCTTCCATTGTGTCCTGGTCCTTAACCAGATGCACAGATGTTCAGATGGGAATAAAGGCTCCTCGGGACAATCTATCACTTGAGGTAAATGAGCTCCATGTCCTCTCTCTAAGGAGCTACGTAAGGAATATGAGGAGTAGTAGATAGAACACCTCTCAGCACATAGTAGGTACTCTACAAATGTGATCCATTACCAATAACAGGTATTAGCAGAGCCCAGCTCATTCCTCTACAAATTCTAACAGAGCAGGAAATTTCAGAAATGTGACACCTGGCAGGCACGGGGCACGTGTGACATCTCGTTCATCACAGCACAGACTTACAGTGCCAGTCTTGCCAAATGCACAGTTTCTTTTCTGTTCATTTATGTCATCTCCATAAATCTCCCTGTGCCCCTGAACTGGCTTGCTTTCTGAGGCTGAGTTCTGAGGCTGGCTTGCTTTCTGAGGCTGAGTTCTGACAGGCATCTGAGGCATGGTTCTGCTGAAAACATTTCTTCCAGCCTCTACCTCCTCCCTCCCCCACACCTCCACTGGCTATTAGATGGAATCAGAAGCAGGTGGAAATATGTCACTATCCCAAATGTCCTTCTCTTTCCACTTCTTATTGTATGTAAATCCCTTCCTTCTGTTGAGACGAGTGTGTGATGTTGACTGCAGAGAGCGTCTTGCCCCTGTCATCGACCTTCTGCTGGCCTAGGTGTGGAGTTGAACCTCCTCTTGGGTGGTATTGAGCTGTCCCCCCGCCACTGGAAGCCGTCCATGCAGCAGAGGCCTGGGCGAGATGTACCTCCATTGTGGTCATATTCCTAGGCCTTGTGGAGACATGGACATTGCCAGCTGTTACATTAGGCATATTTGCATTGGTTAGAACATAAAAGTTTTTCCAGAAACACAGAAGTAAATCAGATAGTGTGGTTTAGGTTCACCCACTGCCTCAGACTGGAAGCTGGCTTCTGGCCACTCCCTGACACCAGCTTGCCAACCTCAGGTGCATTAAACTCTACAGCAGTGGGCAGGGTGCCAGTGTGTGGACCTGCATCAAAGGCCTGTTTGCCCTCCTCAAAGGCCCCCTTGAGACAGATCCTCACGCTCCTCATTTTCTTGTTTTGCTGGTCAGCGTCCAGTGCATGAGCCCTCCAGCCAGGGTCCACACCAGGCCATCAGCCATCCCTCCACTGGCCAGAGCGCCTGCCTTCCCCAGCTCAGCCTGCTACTGCCCTCACAGCTACTCCCTCAAAACCAGCAGACTTCCCCTCCTCAGTCAATTTCCTCCTTTCACACCACCTCCTTTCTTATTGAAAGCATGGATCTAGCCTGGTGAAATCGTTTCCCCTGCAGCCCTCTCACTGGGGCTCTTTTTTCCTTGTACTCCCACGTGCAGTTACGTCTTCCAATCTAGATTCATTTTGCAGCATACTTTGCAAAATGCAAATCACATCACTCCCCTGCTCCAACCCCCCCAGCGGCCTCCCATTCCTCTTATGGTAAAGCATGGAGATCTTACTGCGGCCTCCATCTCCTGCGTCTCCGGCACATCGTGAGCATCTTCCTGTGGCTGCTTGTTCATTCTGTTTGCTCCAGTCCACTGGCTGATGGCAGTGTCTCACCCTTGCCAAGTTCACACATGCCAAAGGGTTCATTTCTGCTTGTCCTTTCACCTTCAGTTCAAGTGGCTCCTCAGGGAACTCTGTTCACTCCATGCCTCTATCATGAGGATCTTTTATCCTCATGAGCCTCTCCTTGTAGCACTTCCCATAGTTATAATTTTGCATTTATTTGCCTAATTGGCTGGTAGTCTCTGGAAGCTGGAAGTTCTGTGAGTGCAAAGACTGCCTATTTTATTCATCAATGAATTTCCACAATGTCTAGCACATAGGAGACACTACAGACACATTTGTTGGATGGATGGATGGATGGATGGATGGATGGATGGATGGATGGATGGATGGATGGATGGATGGATGGACAGACGGAAGGAGGACTGAGTGGATGGACAGATTGATTGACAGATGGATAGGTGGGTGGATGGGCAGGTGGATGGTTGGATGGCCAGGACTCCCCCAAAAGATTTAACATTTGCAAATGTATATTTGAAGGAGAAAGAAAATCACATTCAGAGACTCCAGCTTCAAATCCCACCATCTCTTTTGTTGTAGACTGAGTCATGCTCATAATTCATCTGATTTTTTAGCAGGAAGGATGTTGAATGTATTCATCTGTATATTCATGAATCATATAATGAATCACTGCCTTAGTTCAGGTGACAGGAAGGCACGCATTCACGTCCTTATTGTATATGAATTCAGTTTACTGGAGTCCATAGACAGGAAGATTCATCATTACCTTAGAGAATGAGAAGGGCCTAGAACTGTGACTGTGAAGTACACAGCTGTGGTTTTAAAACTCCATTTTGTTGGAGCCATGGGTTCCCTTGAGTTGGTTCAGGGGCTGCTGAGGCCAGGGTAGGAAGAAACAGGGCTTAGAAAGAGAGGCTGGCCAGGTGTAGTGGCTCACACATGTAATCAAAACACTGGGAGGCTGAAGCAGGCAGATAACTTCAGCCCAGAAGTTCGAGTCCAGCCTGGGCAACCTGGCAAAATCATGTCTCTACAATAATAATAATAATCGTTATTATTATTAGTTGGGTATGGTGTGTGTGCCTGTAGTCCCAGCTACTTGGGAGGCTGAGGTGGGAGAATCACTTGAGCCCAGAAGGCTGAGTCTATCATAAGCCAAGATTGTACCGCTTCACAGTCTAAGAACAGAGTGGGACCCTGTCTCCAAAAAATGAAAACAAACGGGCTGAGTAGGCTGGATTCTAGCTGCCCACCTGAGTAGTTTTTATACATTGGGATGCTAGAGTAGGTTGAAAATTACAGTGTTTCCAAGATCTCAGAGAATGATTAATTCTGCTGAAGACAGGGAAGTAAGGCAGGCTGCTTGGGAAAGAAGATATTGGAGCAGAGTCTCTCCTTCAAAGAAAAATTGGTTTTACTTGCCTTTAAAATGCTCAGTTAAAAAAAATAGTAAAAAGTAGAAAAGAAATAATATTCTTAATATTAAAACACGCCTATTTAAAGAGTTCCTACTATATTTCTGCAAAGCTGAAATCTTCTATATATTAGATAATCTTCTGATTTTTTTTTTTTTTGAGACAGAGTCTTGCTCTGTTGCTCAGGCTGGAGTGCAGTGGTGCAGTCTCGGCTTGCTGTAGCCTTTACTCCTAGATTCAAGTGATTCTCTGCCTCAGCCTCCCAAGACATTGGGATTACAAGAGTGCCCCACCACACCCAGCTAATTTTTGTGTGAGATGGGGTTTTGCCATGTTGGTCAGGCTGACTTGAACTCCTAGCCTCAAGTGATCCACCTGCCTCACCCTCCCAAAGTAGTGAGATCACAGGCATGAGCCACCTCACCCAGCCTATTTTGTTTTATTTTATTTTTAATTTGTTTGTATTTTATTTAGACAGGATCTTGCTTTGTCACCCAGGCTGGAGTGCAGTGGCACAGTCACGGCTCACTGAAGTCTTAATATCCTGTGTTCATATGATCCTCCAGCCTCAGCCTCCCAAGTAGCTGGAATGACAGGTGCATGCCACCATGCCCAGCTAATTTCTGTGTTTTGTAGAGACAAGGTCTTGCTATGTTACCCAGACTGGTCTTGAACTCCTAGGCTCAAGCAACCCTCCCACCTTGGCCTCCCAAAGTGCTGTGATTATAACCATGAGCCAGCATCTTCTGATTTTTTAACTTAGCATAATAAACTTATCATCTTCCCCACATTATTACTATGTTTTCAAAAGTATCTATAATTTGGAAATCAGGCAAAAGGATGATTACATATCCTTTCAGTGTCAGACTGGAGCTTGCCCTCACCGCTTTCTACTCAAAGTGTGGTCCACGGTCCAGATTATTTGCAATCTAGGCCCCACTCTAGACTCTAATTCAGAATCTGCCTTTTAACAGAGTTCCTCATGTGATTCTTACACACAGTAAAATTTGAGAAGCACTGATCCGCAGGCCTGCCTAACCCTCCAGGGCCCAAATTCTGTGAAGTTACATATTAACTTATGGAAGGCTGATAAGTTATAATGACTCTTGCCAGTAAAGATAAAAATGATTTCTGTTTGACTGAAAATATAATCCCAAAGGTTAGAGCTTATCACCTTGTAGGGTACTAGCCAGGTTTGTATTTGATTTAGTAATCTGATTCCAGTAATTATTTTTCCTATGACTACACATTTTTTTTCTGGTCTTTTTAAAACTAGCTTTACCACCCTGCTGCCTTCCTCAATAATAAGTGAATCTTTGCCATCTATTCACTGTATATTTATATAGGAATTACGTTTTTAACTTTTTGAAAATTAGGCTTTGACAGTCAGCTTCACTTTCGTCATTTTTGATAGTTCTGCGATATTCTATTTTGTGATTGACCACAGTTTACTTATCTACGGCCCTTAGGTTAGACACTTAGGATATTGCTAGTTCAGCACCAATATAAATAATTCTGCAGTGAACATTTTTGAGCATCAAACTTTTTCTGTATTTTGTATTTCTTTCCTTTGAGTAAGTTTTCAGGTACCGAATGAATGGATCAAAGGGCATGAACGTTTTTATTTATTTATTTATTTTGAGACAGTCTTGCTGTCACCCATGCTGGAGTGCAGTGGCGCCATCTTGGCTCTCTGCAACCTCTGCCTCCTGGGTTCAAGTCGTTCTCCTGTCTCAGCCTCCCAAGTAGCTGGGACTACAGATGTACGCCATCATGCCTGGCTGATTTTTGTATTTTTAGTAGAGACGGGGTTTCACCACGTTGGCCAGGCTGATCCAGTATGAACATTTTTAGATGAGCAGTAATGAGCATGTCAGATGAACAAGGATGGAAGGGCATTCCAGGAGGCAAGAGCAGCCTGCAGAGAGGCCGAGGACCACCGGTCTCACAGGGGAGAGGCCTCTAACTGGCTAGAATGTAAATATGTATCCTGGAAGCAGCTGGAAAGGTAGGAAGGAGACAAGAATGTGAAAGGCCTGGTGTCTTGATTTAGATGCTCAGCCTAAAGGAAAGCCATGGACCCTGTAAACCGAGAAGTGACATGGTGAGACCTGTGCTTTAGGAAGACAACTCTAACAGCAGGGAGGCTTCTCCAAGCCTCCTGCAATAGTACTAGTGAGAGAAGATGAGATGTGAGCCAGGAAGTACCTGGGATGGAAAGAAGAGGATGGAGAGAAACAATGTTTAGAAAGGTGTAGCACTTAACCAGGATCACCCGGCTCATTGGTGGTAGAGACGGGACCTGATCATCTGTGCTTCTTGACTCTCCATGTCATCCAGGCTGCTGTTCCTTCCTTGGGGTTTTGTTTTTTGATCTAAGATACGACTTGTTAGAGCTGCAGGATGCTCAGATCATCACTCGGATGAGTTTATGGGAGTTGCGATGTGAGAGAACAGGCCGAGGCTCTGCCAGAGCACGGAGCACGCATCCAAGGGGATAAGCGGCACGCCTCAAAGTAAGACGAGATAAAGCCCACATTCCAGGGAAGTGACAGGGCATTCTTGTGGAACTTGCCAGACTAAACTGTAGCTGCAGCATTAACCTCCGTGTCCACAAAACCAGACTCCAACATGGCTTTGCTGGCATACAGATTTCAGTGTTCCTAAGAAGCCATCTGGGTTAGTACAGGGGGCTGGGCTTTGCAGCTAACCCCACTGAGCTCAGTGTCTCCGTCTGATTTGTAGTCAGCAATAAGGTTCAGCAGACTTTTCCCACACCCAGGTGCTTTCACAGAACTGCCACTTTTCCCATCAGACCCCATTTCACGGAAGAAGATAAAGTACTATCTTGGTTGCCTACAGTTGCACCAGGACCAGGATTAAAGCCAGCGCTCCTCTCTCTCCATCTTTCCTAACAGTTCCTCACAGTTCATCTGTACAAGACACCATGAGAGATTCCAAATGCAAGAGGCGATTTGGTCCACAGCAAAACCCAAAGACATCCATCTGACTGCCTTTAAAGATGAGAACTGCTCATTTGAACAAGATAGAAAATAATGGGTTTAGGATGACAGACTCAGGGCCCACTTCTTCCCACCACCTCCCACCTGTCAATGTTCTCCCCTGAGGATTGCCTGTTGTCCGAAAATTGCTCTTTTTAATAGCCCCAAGCTGGAAACAACCTCCATGCCCATCAATAGCAATATCAATTCATGCCCAGTTGATAGCATGAATAAGTGGTGGTGTGTCCACACAGGGGAATACTATACAGCAGTGACTGGACATGCCACAGCCTGGTGCAATTTCCCAAACTTAACAGTGAGAGAAAGAAACCAGGTATACGCCCGTAATCCCAGCACTTTGGGAGGCCAAAGCGGGTGGATCACCTGAGGTCTGGAGTTCAAGACCGGCCTGGCTAACATGGTGAAATACCTTCTCTACTAAAAATACAAAAATCAGCCGAGTGTGGTGGGACACGCCTGTAATCCCAGCTACTTGGGAGGCTGAGACAAGAGAATTGCTTGAACCCAGGAGGCAGAGTTTGCAGTGAGCTGAGATATTTGGCACTGCCCTCCAACCTTGGCAACAGAGTAAGACTCTGTCAGAAAAAAAAAAAAAAAAACCAGGTATAGTAGTTCATACAGTACCTGTACTGAGGTACTGTATTTGTATTGAGGACCAAAAAAAGGACTTCATTCCATTTGTATTGAGGACCAAAAAAAGCAGGTGATGCTAGTCTAAGCTGTTAGACATCCTTGGTGGGGGTGGGGACTGCAAGGAAGGGGGAAGGGAGCTTCTAGAGAGCTGGTCACCTTCCGTTTCTTGATCTAGATTGCTAGTTACACACATGCATTTAGCATTTGGTATGTGAAAATCCAGCCAGCTGTACACTTAGGATACTTTATATATATTCAACTTCAATAAGTAATTTTTTAAAAGTAAAAAGAGGCCAGGCACGGTGGTTCATGCCTGTAATCCCAGCGCTTTGGGAGGTGAAGGCGGGCAGATCACGAAGTCAAGAGATCGAGACCATTCTCACCAACATGGTGAAACCCCGTCTTTACTAAAAAATACAAAAAAGTAGCTGGGTGTGGTGGCATGCACCTGTAGTTCCAGCTAGGTGGGAGGCTGAAGTGGAAGAATCACTTGAACTGGGAGGTGGAGGTTGCAGTGAGCCGAGATTGCACCACTGCACTCCAGCCTGGTGTCAAAGCGAGACTCCATCTCAAAAAAAAAAAAGGTAAAAAGAGCTTGGAGTGGTGACTCATGCCTGTAGTCCCAGCACTTTGGGAGGCTGAGACAGGAGAATTGCTTGAACCCGGGAAGCGTAGGTTGCAGTGAGCCGAGATTGCGCCATTACAGTTCAACCTGGGCGACAGAGCAAGACTGTCTCCAAGAAAAAAAAAAAGGAAACATTTTTACCGTTGCATTGTCTCCTAGGTGGTCTTCGAGGCCCTGCATAATCTGGAGCCCCGTGGCTACGTCGTGGGGTGGATCATCGCCATCAGCCTGTTGGTGGGAATCCTCATCTTCCTGCTGCTGGCCGTGCTTCTCTGGAAGGTGAGTCTGGCGGTTGCAGGTCCCCTGGAGTCCCCCCCGCTGGATACCCAGCTCTCCCACTTCTCCAGGGAGGAAGAAGTATCCTGTTAGAGCTTCCTTCATGGCACGGCTACAGCGAAGGACAGTGACCCTTCAGGCAGGGAGTGGAATCCTGGCTCTCCTTGAGGCCATTCACAACTGAGGATTTGGACTGCGTCAGAGAGAGGGCCAAAGTCTCTGTTCTCTCTTCTACCTTTCCTTAGAGTCCTACCATAGGATGGTGAGAACCTAACTCCATAACAGAAGCCTGAGGAGCTCCCAAGAGGGGGTGATTTACCATTTGCTTGAAGAAAGATCAGAGGGGAACTATAGAGCAATTCTTCCTTCTGTTCTTCTATGCAATATGAGGAAGATTTCTGTCCAGAAAACTTGAGTAACTGAGATGGGCTATAGTCCAGAGTAGCTCCACCATAACCTCTCCAGACCTCATGGTGGTTCATTTGGAGGTGGCCCAGAGCGTAGACCTGTCCTGCCTCAAGCATCACTCTCTCAAGGAGTAAAGCTGTCCTCATCCCCATGTCGAGGATGGTGTTTTTGCCACACTCTCCCTGAGGGACCCAGAGTCCTTTTCCTTCAGATCCTCTCTGTCCATCAGTGGCAGTGTCAGAGGCTTTGACTGAGAACATCTGTCTCTCCCGTGTCTCTGCTGTGTCCCCAGCTCTAAAGTAGCACCAGGGACCGTAACTGCGACCTCCTGACACCAAAGTTCATACTTCTCTAGGTTTCCACATTTCCACATGTAGGTGGAAACAGCCTCTTAGAGTATGAGAGATGGATATTTTAAAATAATTTCTTTGGGATTACAAAACAGTATGTATTTATTGACCAAACGTGATAACATACCAATTACTAAAAAAGCTGCAGAACACCAGGAGTTCATGTCCCTGAAATAACCATGGTGAGCGTAGCGTCGTCGCTCTTTGACCCTTTTTTCTGCATATATAGACAGAGACCAGGCGTTCTTGTAGCGTTGACTTATTTTTGAATAGCATATTAGTTAATTGTGCAGTAATATACTCAATATATTTTCAGGTCAAGTGCCTCTAAATTTAAAAGCAGTGGGTTCCCTTTTTTTAAAGTATGGGGTCTTGTTTGGTCACCCAGGCTGGAGGGCAGTGGTACAATCATAGCTCACTGCAGCCTCTAACTCCTGGGCTCAAGCCATTTTCCTGCCTTCGCCTCCCAAGTAGCTGGGACTGCAGGCATGCACAATGCCCAGCTCACTTTTTAAATTTTTTGTAAACATAGGGTTTCACTATGTTTCTCATCCTGGTCCTGAACTCCTGGCCTCTTCCTCAGCCTCCCAAAGTGCTGGGATTACAGGCATGAGCCAGTGCACCTGGCCTGGATTTGATTGATTTATCTGGGGAAAACGTACAACTATTTTTCCCAGAAGACGGTACTGGGAACGTCTTTCCGTGTGTTGGAAGCACACTTCCAGCACTTCTTAGGCCGTAGTGTCTGCAGGTCACTCATCCAGTCCCCTGATGCTGGAATTGAGGTTGCTCCTGGTTTCACACTTCTTTTAACAGTGCCACGTCAAATATCCTTGGAGCCAAGTATTTGCACAAATCTTTCATTATGTTGTTAGGATGAAAGCGCAGAAACGGAATTACCATCAAAAGAATGCATATTTTAAGCCTATTATTTATTTTATTTTATTTATTTATTTATTTTGAGATGGAATTTTGCTCTTGTTGCCCAGACTGAAGTGCAATGGCGCGATCTCGGCTCACTGCAACCTCCCCCTCCCAGGTTCAAGTGATTCTCCTGCCTCAGCTTCCCGAGTAGCTGGGATTACAGGTGCCCATCAACATGCCTGGCTAATTTTTTTTTTTTTTGTATGTTTAGTAGAGATGGGGTTTCACCATGTTGACCAGGCTGGTCTTGAACTCCTGACCTCAGGTGATCCACCCACCTCAGCCTCCTAAAGTGTTGGGATTGCAGGCATGAGCCACCTCGCCCGGCCTAAGTGTTTTATTACTATTGCAAATTGCCCTCTAGAAAGGTCATACCTATTTGCCCTCCCACAAGCAGTGTATCAGAAATGTCGGTTTGCCAATAGTGGATGTTACCTTTTCAGAAAAAAATCCCCCAATTTGTTGTTTATTTAATCTGCGTTCCCGGATAAATTCTTAATGATCGCTTTTCTCCAACTCCAACTCCTTCCTGCTGAGACGGCCCCTGGTCTGTGGGTGGAGAACAAAGCCCACTCAGTGTTTGGGATCTGAAAAGACGAGGCTTCTTGCTGAGTTGAGGGCTTTGGTGCATGAGTGTATGTGGGTGTATGTGTGAGCGCACATGTGAGTGTGTGTCCGTGTGAGTGTGTGTGAGACTTCCTTCTACCTTTATATGGGTTCTTAAAATGAGAGGAGGTGTGTCCTTCATGGCGAGGTGTGTGGGATCAGACAGGATGGAGCGGGGAGTGTCGTGGCCGTGCCCCACTTCCCCTTGTGGCCTACATGCCCTCCTTCTGGCCATCCCACCTGGCTCTGCCCTCAGGGGTATCCCATCTTCTCTGCACACCCCGCTGCCTCCTCCCGCCCGCCACCGGCTTTGTCTTGCTTTTGCTGTGTTTGTTTAAAGAAAGCATGGTTGCAGGAGATGCTGTCATGGGTAGGCAGAACCCTGAGGTCACCCAGCTGTGGGGGGTCCAAAGAGCCAGGACCTGAGAAGGCAGACTCCACCCTCTGCCACAGACTGGGAGGGAGAGGGCAGTCACAGCCTCCAGGGACACACCGTGTACTCAGACCAAGGCTTGCCATAACTAACAGGTGGCAGGAAGCTTTGAGGAGGCTGCTGAGTGAGGCCACCTGGATGAGCACAGCTTTGCCAGTCAACCCAGAGCAGCATCTCTTTTCAGCTCCCGTCTCTTGAACACTTGCTTTGCCCCAGAGGCTGGACTAGGCACTGGGATGCAGCAGTAACTGTGCCCTTCCCTGCCTTGACCGCCTCCCCACCTGGCAGTAGACCTGCACGCACAGTGGAGGGTGGTGAGTGCTGCGCAGTAACTGCTCTGGAAACTGAGGGATGGTGCCCTGAGTCCCCCTCCCCTGACCCCAAGGAGGAGGGAGGATTGAAAGGTCACAGAGAAGTGAGGTAGGTGAGAGCGGCTTTGCAGGCTGACAGCTGTGGGCAGCAATCCTGGCTCCCACATTTGCCCGACATGCGGCCTTAGGAGGGTTGCTTACCCTCTGTGACCCTCAGTTTCTTACTCTGTAGAAAGGAGACCATCACCTGCAGTTTGGTATGTAGAGATTATGCAGAGAAAATGTTTAGCGCTGCACTTAGCCCACAGAAGCCAGAAGACGTTTCATAAATGAGGTGTCATTGCAGTTTGACCTTGAGTGTGGTTTGAGTTTTCCAGGCAGGGAAGGGCAGATAAAGTTTCCATCTAGAGAGAAGGAAGAGGTGGGAAAATAAGCAGGGTTCATGGGGAGCGGCTTGTAAGGTTTGTCACAGGAGGGCCGTCACTGACCTCCAGCAAGACCATCTGCGATAGTTGTGAAGGCCACTGCTGACCAGGACGGGGGAGCATGGGAGGTCCGTGAGCAGAGCGGTGGCAAGGCCAGATCTGTGTCAAGAGAGAGACAGTGGCTCATGCCTGTGATCTCACTGCTCTGGGAGGCCAAGTCTGGAGAATTGCTTGAGCCTAAGAATTTGAGGTTACAGTGAACTGTGATCACACCACTACACCAGGTGGTAGAACAAGACCATGGCTCTAAAAAAGAGAGAGAGATCTGGGGACAGTGTGGGATAAAGAGCAGGGCCACTGCCATGGGTCATGGTAAGATAGGCAGGGTTTTCTGACCAGTGGAACTTGCAAGGTGAGGGAGAAAGAAAGAGTAACTATCTCTCCCTGTGATTAGTTCAGACAAAGGACGGTTGCCCTTAATCAGGGTGGGGAAGACAGGATTTGAAATAGTCTGGGAAGAGAGGAGCTTGGTGTTGAGCTTTCTGAGTGGTGCCTACGGGAGGCTGGGAGACAAGGCTGGGCTTGCCTCATTCCCCATCATCCCCACCTAGCAGAGGGAAGGTCAACAGAAGGAAGCCCCTTCTCTCAGCTTGACTAGACACCCACGCCGCACTCTTTCCACTGCAGACCAGCTTTCTCTAGGTTTCCCTACACTCCGTAGGAGGATGGTTGCCTCCAGCCCCTCAAGACTTGCATCTCAAGGACTGCTAACCACAGATGCAGAATGACCAGCCACCTCTGATCCCTGGCCCCACATGTCTGGGAGACAGGATCTGCATGGCCTAGCTTGAGTCAAATGCCCACTGCTATCAACTGTGGAAGGGAGGAAGGGAGTTGGCAGGGAGAGAATCCACCTGGCCCAGCATCGCCACATGTCTCCCCGGAGACTAGGGCGAGAGAAGGATTCAGGAGGGTGGCTTAGGGGCTGCTGGGGAAGAGACTCTCAGAAAAGGAAACAATTAGGCAGACACCCCAAAGGAGTTGACTCCTGCAGATTTCATGGTTGTTAGTGCTGCTGCCGCCTGAACTGCAGGCTGTTCTATCACACCAGCTAGCTATGCTGCATGACAAACTGCCCCAAATTGAGTGGCTTAAAACAACCATCACATCGGACAAATTTCTGGGTCAGGGATCCAGGAAGGGTTTGGTTGGGTGATTCTTCCGCTGCACACAACATTGAGTGAGGTCACTTAGTGGCATTTGCCTGGTGGCTGAGCTGGTCTTCAGAGTCCAAGACAGCTTCACTCATATACCTGGCACCTCGGTAGGGATAGCCGGAAGGCTGGGTTCAGTCAATCCTTCTCCCTCTCCATATCGACTCAGGGCCTCTCCATGTGGTCCTTCCAGCAGATGGTCTGACGTTTTCTGTGGTGGCTTAGGCTGCAAGAGAGCACAGTGACAGCTGCCAGTTCTCTTAAATGCTAGCCCACAGAAGCATAGCATCATTTACTCTGTTGGTGAAAGCTTTCACCTTTATCTTTTCTTTTCCTTTTTTTTTTTTTTAATTGAGACGGAGTGTCACTCTGTCACCCAGGCTGGAGTGTAATAGCATGATCTCGACTCACTGCAACCTCCATCTCTTGGGTTCAAGCAATTCTGCCTCAGTCTCATGAGTAGCTGATATTGCAGGTGCACGCCACCACACCTGGCTAAATTTTGTATTTTTTGTAGAGACGGGGTTTCACCACGTTGGCCAGGCTGGTCTCAAATTCCAGGCCTCAAGTGATCTACCTACCTTGGCCTCCCAAAGTGCTGGGATTACAGGTGTGAGCCACTGTGACTTTTCTTTAAAAGTCACTGTTACAAAGAAAAATTTGCCTAACTCAAAGTTCTATTTTAAAGTAGATGAAACCTCATCTCTCTCCCATAATGTCATAGATAAAATCACAGTTGAGCTCCTTTGGGGAAGAGGAGGCAAATGGTAAACCCTGGTGCAGCATTTATGTCAGCGTGTGCAGTCTGTTCAGGCAATGTTGTAATAAGGGGCTTGGTGGAGGGATTTCTTTAGGGGAAAAAAATTTTTGCCTTAAAAGGCTAACTATGTGATGGCTTTATAAGAGGTTAAAAGGGCAAATGAAATGTAGGATTATTGTAAAGACCTATGTATTTCTAGAACTTCAGCTACAGACCTCTTGTCAACTCTGATTCCCATGTCTACGACCTAAGAAAGATACATTATGTGTAGTAAATAGTGATTTGGTGTCACACTGGCAGTATGGTGCAGTAACCCAAAGACCTGTTGACTGATGGCCTAAACTCCAGCCTCATCTTTGACTTATATGGGAGGTCTTAATGTTTCCGGCTTATTGCCATATTCCCTATGTAATTCCCTTCATTCCTTTCAAGGGGAAAGCCACTGAGTGGTACCCAGCTGCCACTGCTGACCAGTTGCTCACTTCACTGAGGGCCTTTGAAGACAGTGGTTGGCAGGGACAGTGTTGAAGTCCTATTCCCTTTACAGAACCATGGCTCTTGAATGTTCTTCTAGGGTAGCTCTTGGCATTGCTGCCCATGGTCACTTGCTGCTGCCTTGAGCTCCCGAGCCCAAAGTGATTGTTCCCAAAAGTGTTGCATGAATGTGAATTGTGACATGGCACTCAAAGCTGGGTGGAGCAGCTGGCCATGCACTGCATTCACAGCCCCACACAGGCCTGCGGGTCTGCACTCTTTATGCTTGCAAGATGGCCAGCACCTTCATTAGGCAGAGAGTGGTAGGTCCCGTACGAGGTGGCAGGCCCTGGGCAAAGGGACAAAGATAGATAAACAACGGCTCTCACCTAGTCTTTTTCTTTTCTTTTCTTTTTTAATTGCATTTTAGGTTTTGGGGTACATGTGCAGAACATGCAAGATAGTTGCATAGGTACACACATGGCAGTGTGATTTGCTGCCTTCCTCCCCTTCACCCACATCTGGCATTTCTCCCCATGCTATCCCTCCCCAGCTCCCCCCACC
>CAUYOR010021631.1:0-43002 GCA_963573925.1 Callimico goeldii
AACAAGCAAGTACTCAGAGATTTTGTCACCACCAGGCCTGCTTTACAAGAGCTCCTGAAAGAGGCACTACACATAGAAAGGAACAACCAGTACCAGCCATTCCAAAATCACACGAAATGCTAAAGAGCATCAACATAATGAAGAATCTACATCAACTAACGGGCAAAACAGCCAGCTAGCATCAAAATGGGAGTATCAGCTTCACACATAACAATACTAACCCTAAATGTAAATGGGCTAAATGCACCAATCAAAAGACACAGGCTGGAAAATTGGATAAAAAACCAAAACCCATCGGTGTGCTGTATCCAGGAAACCCATCTCACATGCAAGGATTCACAAAGGCTCAAAATAAAGGCATGGAGGAAGATTTACCAAGCAAATGGAGATCAAAAAAAAGCAGGAGTTAAAATTCTCATCTCTGATAAAATAGACTTTAAAGCAACAAAGATCAAAAGACACAAAGAAGGTCATTACATAATGGTCAAAGGATCGATACAACAACAAGAGCTAACGATCCTAAACATATATGGACCCAATACAGGAGCATCCGGATATATAAGGCAAGTTGTTAATGACTTACAAAGAGACTTAGACTCCCACACAATAATACTGAGAGACTTTAACACTCCACTGTCAATATTAGACAGATCAACCAGACAGAATATTATCAAGGATATCCAGGGCTTGAACGCAGACCTGGAACATGCAAACCTGATAGACATTTACAGAACTCTCCACCCCAAATCCACAGAATATACATTCTTCTCAGCACCACATCACACCTACTCTAAAATTGACCACGTATTTGGAAGTAAAGCACTCCTCAGCAAATGCAAAACAGCTGAAATTAAAACAAACAGTCTCTCAGACCATAGTGCAATCAAGGTGGAACTCAGAATTCAGAAACTAAGCCAGAACCACACAGCTTCATGGAAACTAAACACCTGGCTCTTGAATGTTGACTGGATAAACAATGAAATGAAGGCAGAAATAAAGAAGTTCTTCGAAACCAACGAGAACAAAGACAGAACATGCCAGAATCTCTGGGACACATTTAAAGCAGTCTCTCGAGGAAAATATATAGCAATAAGTGCCCATCCCTTGTGATGGAAATTGAAGCACTATTCTCCGTGGCTTGGACTCTGATAGGGATTAAGGAGTGATAATTAATCATACCTCATCTGAATTTAAAATCACCTGAGAAGTAGACACAGAAATAAGGCAGATGGAAACAAAAATGTCCTGTTAATTATTTCTAAAGATGAAATGGACAGTGGCCTAGACCTCTGGACACAATGAGCCTACTGAATGCAAATTTTTCATGATTATTGAATGCATTCACTCAAACTGGCAAGTTGCAAATTTCCTGCTGGGATAGACAACTTACATATGCAGGAGGAAGAGAAAGTGTGAATCCTGGATTCAACACTTTGAGAAAGAAAGAAAAGAGTCTGCTCGTCTGCTTCTCTTCTAGCTCTTCACCCAAATTCACTATCAGTTATGTTGGTTTTCTTCCTCTGGCAAATCATGAGTGAGGAGAGTGAAGAGGCAGATTGAAACTGGGATTTTTTTTTTCCTTTATACTTTTTCCTTCTTGTGAATAAATAGGCTCTTCTACATAAACCTGATAAGGAGGAGATAAGAATCTCCACCATTCTCTTCCCATCAGCCTCCCTTTATTGTCATTATCTTCTTTCCCTCAGTCCAATAAAATTATCAAGCCTTATTAATAAAAAATCAAGACTCCTGTGCTCTCTCTTCACACCCACACATCTTATACACCACTGAATTAATAAAGGTTGATCACTTTAATATCTTTATCATTCAACAACAATCTAGTGTACATTTTTGCTGCCAGATATGCCCAGTCCAGAGATGCTGGAATTAACAAACCACAGACTCTGTTCTAGCTGTTCAAAGGACATCTCTCCAACATGTTTTATTTATGCCTTTGTACTATTTAAACCTGTTAATATTGCCCTATTAAAATATTATTTTATTTGTATATTGAGATTCCGTTTTGCCTCGTTGCTTGTACAACATTACAAATAATTGTCTGTAGTCAGAATTTTCCCTATAGTTGCATAATTTCTTCCTAAGTAACTCTTGGTCCAGATGTTCCTTGTGCCTCTCTGGAAATTATTTCTATTACTTTCTCTATGGTACGTTCTCCATAGGAGTAGTTTATTGTTTAAGGTCACATCAGATTCATTACTCTTCTTTTTTATTTTTCAGGTGCTTTGTAGCTCGAGGCCATTGTTCTTTGATTAACCTGTTGTCTTTTTTGTGCCTGATTTGCTGATTAATGTGTCACACTGATCTCATTTCACTGTAGCCAGTCGTCTTGCTGTATTTTGTTTACATGTTGTATATAAACTCTCAGGTTGGCTTTGGTCTGTCATCACAAATAGTTATGAGCAAACTGTCATTGGTCCTCCTGTGACTCCACATCGGCCTGCTATCCTTGAACCTTTGCTCTGCTCCCTCTCACTTTGTTTTTCTAATCAACTCACTCCATCAAGTCTTCTGTTCTCACTCTAGTAAGACTTCCCTTGACATGGCTTCCAACTTTGTCCAGTCAGCATGATACAATAGTGAGATTTGTATTCTAAGCTTACTCAACCCATCAGCAACATTTACCACTTGACCCGGTTGAAGCACTTTCTGCTCTTGATTTTCATGACTAGTCTTATTAATTTACTATCTCACTGGCTGCTTCTTCACTATCTCCACCACTGGCTCCTCTTCATCTTATGTCTGACTCTAAGGCCCACCACTTTCCTATGCACAGGTAATGTACTGCATACTTCCAGACTGTGATGCTAATTGTACCTCCTTGTATCATATGACAGGCCTGATATCCTGGGATGTAAAGTTTAAAGTCAGAAAGCTTGGGTTCTTTCATTCGGTCTCTGTGGGTCCTTAAGAAAATTACTTTACCTCACTGTAAACTCATTTTATTCAACTATAATGTTGACATGATAATAGTATTCATTTTATAGGATATTTTTGAGGATTAAATGTGTAAATGAATATGTAATCCTAATAAAGTGCCCATTTATCAGTGAGTGTTCTACAAGTGTTAGATATTACCATTATTACAATTTAAAGCTCTAGTTGAATATTATGCAATAATGATATACTACAGGGCCCATTTGTCATCTTCAGTCACTGACAATTGATGTTTTTAATTCAATGTCCTTCAGTGGGTTTTATTAGAATTACAAAAAAGAAAAAAAAAGATGGTGCAAAACCATAGTATCTAAATTTTAGATTCCACTGAAATTGAATGCTAATTTCTGAAAGCTCAGATAAAATATTTATGTTGTGGAAAGTTACTTTTTAAAAAATTTCTGGTATTTTGTTTAAAAGAAAGCAGATAAGAAGAGCACCAGATGTATACTTGTTTTCCTCCCTCAATTTTCATTTTGTTGCTTACTGTTCTTGCTGTTATATAAGAGTAAAATGAAGTTATTTTAAGCTAATCAAAATGTTGATCTGTTAAATAATCTTATGAAAGTGAAGCAAAAGCATGTAAACGAAATGCCCCTTCAAAAACATGCCATTTATAAAAATAATGAGTGTGCAGATGGCATTTTTAAAATTAGATGTTTCAAGATAATAGCTTCTGGTAGTTTATGCATCATCTTCTATTTTCCTTGAACACCTTATCAACTTTATTATATTTAAAATTTGTCTTCAGCGACTGCATTAATTTTTTGTGTTTATTATGTTCTCCTGCCAATCAAATGTATATAACTGTTATTAAATCAGAGAAAACTGAAGCAATTTAGAGAAAGAACATGGATAACAATTTTCATTATACTTTGAAATTCATTTCTTTATCACTGAGACATTTTTCCTGAGTTTGCTATGAAATGTATTTATTACATATTAAAATGTATATTAATTTGTAAATAATTTGTTATAATTTAATGGTTTTTATTTGCCATATTTTATCAAATAGTCTGTTTTTAAAAGTTATTGATATCCGAAATATTAATTAAAACTCAATCATTACCCTGAGGAAATTTACCAAAGTAACAGGAATTCTTGGTCAATATAGCTTTCATTGCATTATTTGTTGGCGCTGTGATTCTGAGATTAAGTTGAATAGTAAGTATGCAAGGATAAACTTTCAATGAAAGACATGCTTTTTTTGTTGAATATCATCACTGCCACATCCAAATGATCTTTATCATTATCGTTTCGTGACATTATTTTCTCTGCGATCCTTTCAATCTTTCTTACTTTAGACCAAAAAACTCCTCTGCAATTTCTGAAAATTGATTAAAATATTATGTATATTTGTTAAGGGAATGTATTCATTACTGAGGTGATGATAAGCTCAGTAATTCTAGTTGACATTCATGACTGTTCATAGAGCTTTCAATTTACACTAGCAAGTCATTTCTTGATCTTAATCTACATCTTCCTCTCACCCTTAGACAAGCCATCACTTGGCCTGAACTACTGCAGAAGTTTCATTAACTTCTTTCCTCATCCCCTTTCAATCAATTTACCATTAAAAAAGAAGGTAACTTCCATTCATAAAACATTGAGCTGTCTCTGATTGTTATAAGTCTCAAATCCTCAGCTGGGCACTGTGGCTAAGGCCTGTAATCCCAGCACTTTGGGAGGCCAAGGTGGGCTGATCACCTGAGTTCGGGAGTATGAGACTAGCCTGACCAACATGGAGAAACCTTGTCTCTACTAAAAATACAAAATTAGCCAGGCATGATGGTATATGCCTGTAATCCCAGCTACTCGGGAGGCTGAGGCAGGAGAATCATTTGAACCTGGGAGGCAGAGGTTGCAGTGAGTCGAGATTGCACCATTGCACTCCAACCTGGGCAACAAGAGCAAAACTCTGGCTCAATAAATAAATAAATAAATAAATCCTCACCATACTTTACATGGTCTCGCCCTTGCCTACCTTGCCCACCTTGCCCATTTTGTTTATTGACAAGCTTCTCCCATTCCCTCCGCTCCACCCACATACGTTCTTCATCAAATGGGCCGTTTAGCTTTTGCCATGAACAATTTCCACTGGCTGCTCTGGTGAGCAGACAGAGCTTTCTCCTTCTCTACATTCAGCTAAACTTTGCTCACCCTTCATTTGCATGTGTTGTTCTCTTCCTCTGGAATCCTTATCAGGTTCCCAGGACTTATGCTCTCATGGCCTCCTATAGTTTTCCATGGTGGAAGTTAGCACAGTGTAAATTTTAAAACTATTGTTGCATTGGCAGTTTATTGTCAGTTCCTTCCCCTTGATTAAAAGCTCTGTGGGGACAAGAACTGGACCTTTCATTTCAATGAAAGCCCTCGCTCGATATTTGCTAAATGAGTAAATAAATGAAAATTTAAATGAAAGAAATTTAAATGAAAGAAAAATGTTATGTCCTTAAAGTATGTTTAGATGTTGGCCATGGAAGCAAAATTATGTATTCCGTATTAATCAGTTTCACTGTACCTAGAAAGTTCAACTGAGGTGGAATCCACAGGTCTTGGAGGTTCATGAAAATCATCAGAGAAAGAGAGACAACGTGAAACGGGAGGTGCTTTGGGAAGGCAAGTCAGTGGTAACTACTATATACTGTAAGAAGAAAAAACAAAACAGAGGTTAGTAAATATTTACATACCTGTTCGAATACAACTGAAGTTAAACATATATTGATTTCCTAAAGTCGAGTGTTTTTCTAAGAATTTGCTAAAAAGGAACAGAAAGTTTCACTAATAATATAAGGTTTGTTACAGTATTACTAAGAGCTGTTGACTTATAACTTTGAAATTAAAATGTATATTATTAGACACTATATTTATTTAAAAACTTGTCTTAAAAACCTGAATTTATGCTCTTAAAGCTGTCAGCTATATTAATTGTAAAACATATAACAAGTGGATAATAATTGACTGACTTAGCTCTTATGAATCCATTTACTTAAGAAGACTAGTATAGATTACCTCCAAGTTAGGAACATAACAAAAAGCATGTTTCTTACTTGGGAGTATAATTTTCCAAATAAAATACCAAGACACTAACAGATCAGCTTTAAAACACGATGTGGAATGTCAGTTTATCATGATTTTTGTCAAAGCTGATTATGTCTCTCTCACTGAGGTTCTCATATCTGATATATTTGAATTCCAGACAAGGGGGATACATACAGTACATAAAATACATTCACATAATTCCTATTTGTCTCAACCCCTTCATACCCAGTTGCCAATTACATCTTTATTTTGTACCAATTGATATTCTTATAATCAAAAGTATTATAGCCATACTGGAAGATCCCTATAGAAGGTTAAAAGCTTCTGAAACTAAAATTAGTTTCTCATTTTTTAAGGTTTATTTGGACACTGCCATTTCCATAAAGGCTTTGGTAGTTAAGTAGAAATACTGCATATTTCAACTACATACGGTATTTACATCTCTGAGTATAGATTAGTGTATATGATGAGGACGTTAGGCTGAAGGGGAGTGGAAAGATTAAGAAAGGAGAGGAGGAAGAAAAGGAGGGAATGCTTGACTTTTAAAAATGGCCAGGAGTGGTGGCTCATGCTTATAATCCCAGAACTTTGGGAGGCTGAGGCGGGTGGATCATTTGAGGTCAGGAGTTCGAGACTTGCCTGGCCAACATGGTGAAACCCCGTCTCTACTAAAAATACAAAAATTAGTCAGGTGTGGTAATGCATGCCTGTAATCCCAGCTACTCAGGAGGCTGAGGCAGGAGAATCTCTCAAGCCTGGGAGGTGGAGGTTGCAGTGAGGTGAGAACACACAACTGCACTCCAGTCTAGGTGACAGAGTAAGTCCCTGCATTAAAAAAAAATGGAGGTTTTCTCTATTTCAAACTACTTTTATATGGAGCTAGAAGGGGAACATTGTCTCCTAAAATTAAGCATTTGTACAATCCATTTTGGGAGAAACAGAATCTTAAAAGTTTTTCCAATATGATATGTACGTACATTATTGAGAAGTAAATGTAAATTTTGTATGATAGTTATCACACTATAGTTCTTGCATAAGGCAGCTTGTACTTTTCGGAATTTTTTTTTTTTAGATGAATTCTTGCTCTCTGGCCCATGCTGGAGTGTAATGGCAGGACCTCAGCTCACTGCAACCTCCACCTCCCAGATTCAGGAGATTCTTCCACCTCAGCCTCCCAAGTAGCTGGAATTATAGGCACTCACCATCATGCCAGCTAATTTTTGTACTTTTGTAGAGATAGGGTTTCACCATGTTGGCCAGGCTGGTCTTGAACTCCCAACCTCAGGTAATCCACCTGCCTAGGCCTCCCAAAGTGCTGGGATTACAGGTGTGAACCACCACAGCTGGCCCTTTTCTGATGTTTTATTTGTTGATTGGCTGTTTTTAATAAACATTTGAAAAAAATGTGGAGCTCCACACACAGTGATCACATGCGTAAGGCTTGCAGCTCTCACAATTTTCCAGTGGTGGTTCATAACCTTTTTGCTTCAAGCAGTTGTCACTTTAGGCAGCATTTGTGTTAAAGAATCTTCTAAAAGCAAATTTTCGAATATTTACAGAAGAAAACTATAATATAATTATAGTTTGTGTATCTAATAAAAATATAATTACATTTTGCTGCTTTCAAAGCTCTAAATTAGATTTTCAGGGCAGGGTTATGAAAAGCTAAGTAAGGGACAGCAAAAGTGTGGTTGCAATTGCTTCTGCTTTGGTAGTTGGACGTGTTTTTTTCCTTAAGATGTTGTACAAATTCAAATATTTAACTCACTAGATATTTGTACACATCTAAATTCATTGTCATCACATAGAAATCAAAGAAAAACAAACCTAAACTATAAATGCTGACTAGAACTGCAAAAATGTTCCTAAAATTGAAAAGGAAAAGAGAAGATATGAATTGTAGAAACATAGTTTATTATATAAATAAAATTATTGATCTGTATCAAGGTTTTTCAAATTCAGAACTGTTGATAAATGGAACCATATGATTTTTTGCTGTGGTGATCTGTACTGTTCATTGTAGGATATACAGAAGCATCCTTGGCAGCTACCCAGTATGTGCCAGTAACACCCTCTCCCCCAATTATGACAACCAAAATGTTACCAGTCATTTCCAAATATCTCATGAAGGAAGGCAAGATAAGTCCTCCTCATTCCATGTAGAATCACTGATCTAGCTAAAAACTTACCAATTTGTGCACATGCAGGTGTATTTATGGGGTATGTTTTCAGAAGTATGACTGCTGGATCAATTGGCAGTTTTGGTAATATTGCCAGAATACCTTACATAAAATGTACCACAGCATTTTTGGGAGGCCAAGGCAGGTGGATTGCCTGAGGTCAGGCGATTGAGACCAGTCTGATGAACATGGTGAAGCCCCATCTCTACTAAAAATATAAAAATTAGCCGGATGTGGTGGTGAGTGCCTTAATCTCAGCTATTCTGGAGGCTGAGGCAGGAGAATCAGTTGAATCAGGGAGGCAGAAGTTGCAGTGAGCCAAAATCATGCCATTGCATTCCAGCCTGGGAGACAGAGTGAGACTGCATCTCAAAAAAATAAAAGCACCATTTTGCCCTGCCACTAGCAATATAGGATACTACTTAATGTTTCTTAGCCTCACAGAAAGGAGAATGATCAAACTTTGAATTCGTGTCTATCTCATAGGTGAGGGAAATTGGGAAAATGTTTCCATGCTGCTTTAGTCATATTTTCAACTTGTTTTAATTGTTTGTATTATTCTCTTAGGCTCCCTGCTCCACTCTCCTTTTTTTCAGTCTCTCGAGACCTAAAACTGTCTGCCTTCCCTTCAACCTCCTCCTGCTTCATCAGGCTTATAGTAAGAGCTCTAAAATGAGCTCTGCTGGAATTTGTTGTTTGTTTATGTACTTCAAGGTAATGTAAAATATGTAGTATTCTCTACCTTTTTGTTATGGTGAAGGTATGGGTTATTTTTGGTTATATTTGTTATCTTTATTGATCTGTATGACTTTTCATAGGATTTGCAGAGACTAAGATTTAGGCAACCACCACTATCTTAGGAAAACCCAGAACACATCTTTATGATAGAGGCAGGCAGCAGACAAATCTTAGGCAGACAGGATCGGGTCCCTGGGTGAAACTCCACCTTCAAACCAGAAACAGCCTGATGCCTGAAAACTGGGATGTTGGTACCAGATGAAGCCTGTGACCTAGAGTGAAAATTTTTTTCCTGTTTACTCGCTCTTTCCTGACTGGTTCTTTCTGAATAATCATTTAAATTCAGTTTAAGCAATTGAATGTTGCCTGTTCTAGTGCTACTTATGGCACACGCCACCCCAGTTCTGGGCCTATGAAAGCCCCACACTCAGCCACATTTGATGGGGGAGCTACCTAGCTTCAGGTAGAGGGCTGCCCCCTTCGGTTCACCTCTCCACTGAAAACTGTTCTGTCACACAATGAAACTCTCTGCTCTACTCACCCTCTGGTTGTCAGAGTAACCCCATTCTTCTTGCATGCAGGACAAGAACTTGGGACCTGCCAAACATGGGTACAAAAAGGCTGTAACACTGTAGCCCTTCACCCTCCTCTGGTGCAGGGTCACCACCCCACACAGTGGGAAGCAGCAGCATGCCACCCAGGAGCTGTAGGCCGAGTGGGGCAACAGGGCTGAATGAGCCCTTAACACGCTCCCATCTACCAAGCTGCAGACAGCGGGAATAACACCCACTTTGTGGCTCCAAGGTTGCTGGCATCTCCAAGTTTTTCAGGTACCACCATGTTCCCCTCGTCCAGACACTGGTGCCCAAGATAGAAGCAGGTAGTGGCAACCCTCACCCAGCGCAGGTTGAGCGCAGATCCCATGGCAAGGGCAGAATCCAGGCAGGAGTGCAAGCAAAGTGCAGCCCACCTGGCTGAGTAGGCAGGGTACCTCCTTTGGTGAGCCTGGAGCCCCGCAAGGCCCTCGGCAGAAGCATCATAGGTCAAGGAGGTCTCCAGCTGTTAAAGCGGCACCAAAAATATCTTGTATCATTTCCTTATGTTTTTATAATTTCTAGTGTTATCTTAAATATTCAATTTAAATTACTATTTGGCATTGACCACTTAATTCAATGAATTTTAAGTGAAAAAAATAAAGAAAATATATGAATTTGGTTTCCCCTTGTTGTCATTCCATATTATTTATTCACATTTCACATTTTTTTTTTTTTAAGACGGAGTCTTACTCTGTCACCCAGCCTGGAGTATATTGGCATGATTTTGGCTCACTGCAACTTCTGCCTCTCGGATTCAAGCAGTTCTGCCTCAGCCTCCTGAGTATCTGGGATTATAGGCACTCACCAAAATGCCTGGCTAATTTTTTGTTTGTTTGTTTTTAGTAGAGAGGGGTTTCACCATTTTAGCTAGGCTGGTCTTGAACTCCTGACCTTGTGATCCACCCACCTTAGGCTCCCAATGTGCTGGGATTGCAGGAGTGAGCCATTACGCCCAGCTCTATTCACAATTTATAAGAATGTTAAATTCACAATTTTTAAGAAACTTTGCTTTTGCTACAAAAATAATGCAGATTAGTAGGCACAGCAACTGCTAACTTCGTCAACAGGATGAAAACCTGCAATTAATGGCATTAGAGATTTGTTTTTAATTTGTAGAGAACAAAGAGTGTATGTGTCAACCTCTTGCATTTTACACTAATTAGATTGGTTGAATAATCATTATGAACTAAGCTACTTTTCAGAGTTCTGTAGCAGAAATTAGAATCAACTATTTCTAATAGGGGATATGGTTTCTCTTAGGATTTCTTAGAGAAGGATGGGTGCTGGTTCTGAACTGAAAGAATAGAATCTGAGCAGCCTTTTTTGCCTTTATACAAATAATTTTTAACTAAATAAGATAAGTATCATGTATTTCAATATTGTTTAAGCATAATTAAATCAAAATATAAATCTCTTTATAAATTATCTCTTAATTTTAGTACATTTCTTTTATAGATCACTTATGTTGATGAAAAGAGTCAAACTCTAAAATATTAGAAGAGATTTATTCTGAGCCACGTATGAGTGAGCATGGCTCATGACACAGCCCTCAGCAGGTCCTGAGAACATGTGCCAAAGGTGGTTGGGGCACAGCTTGGTTTTATATATTTTAAGGAGGCACTAGACATTAATCAAATACTTTTAAGAAATGCATTGGTTTGGTTCAGAAAGGTGGGATAACTCAAAGCAGGAGCTTCCAGGGTATAAGTAAATTTAAACATTTTCTGGTTGAAAATTGGTTGAGTTTATCTGAAGCTCTGAGATCAACAGAAAGGAAATGTTCAAGTTAAGATAAAATATTGTGGAGACCAAGTTTTACCGTGCAGAGGAGTCTCTCAGATAGCAGACTTCAGAGAGAGCAGGGAGAGCAGGCTGTAAAATGTTTCTTATTGGACCTAAAAGAGTGCCTGACTCTTAGTTGATTATCTCCTGGATCTAGAAAGGAAAAAAGGAAAGCAAAAGGAAAGGGGATTCTCTATAGAATGTGAATCTTTTTCACAAAGGATGGATTTGCAGGGTTATTTCAAGATAAGGCAGAGAAACATGTTTTGTGGTAAAATATTTTGATTTTCTTCCTTGTTATGCCTGAGTCAGACTGGAAAATAAGTCACAATATACAGAGCAAAATAAGACCCATATGATAAAAATGTATTGTTTGTAGGACATGACTCCCTGGACCCCTTAGGTAGGAATTTGGGCAAGATTAAAAAAAAAATCAAGGCCAGGCAAGGTGGCTCACACCTGTAATCCTAGCACTTTGGGGATCCGAGGGGGTAGGACCACCTGAGGTCAGGAGTTATAGACCAGCCTGGCTAACATGGTGAAACCCCATTTCTACTAAGAGTAGAAAAAAATTAGCCAGACATGGTGGCACGTGCCTGTAATCCCAGCTGCTTGGGAGGCTGAGGCAGGAGAATAGCTTGAACCCAGGAGGTGGAGGTTGTGGTGAGCCGAGAATGCACCCCTGCACTCCAGCCTGGGCAACGAGTTAAACTCTGTCTCAAAAAAAAAAAATCAGAGCTTAATCCTCATTTACTACATAATTTGTACTTTATAATAAATATTCATTAGTTTCTATTTTTAATTTTTTGACTCTTTATTTGAATTGTAAGGATTTCTACATAGTAGGAATTTTCTTCTTATTTTAATATATATTTGTTATTGGGAACCATTTAGATGGTCCCCAGTGATTTCTAACTACTGTTATTCACAGCCTGTTGAAATCTTTTCCCTTAGTGTGGACTAGAGCTACTGTCATGCTTTTAACAATACAATATGGTTATGGTGAAGGGATGTCCCTTTTGTAGTTAGCTTACAAGATTGTGACTTTCTGTCTTGCTAGCAAACTCTCTGTATTGCCTTCCCAAATCTCACACTTTGATAAATCAAGCTGCCAAGTCACAGAGGGTCATGTAGCAAAGAAATGATGGTGATTCCAGCTAAGGCCAGCTAGGAATCCATGCCCTCAGCTCAGCAGACCCTAAGAAACTCAATTTTTATGAAAATTATATAAATTTGCAAGTGGATCCTTTTCCAACTGAGCCTTTGGAGGAGACCCTCATCCTATACCAACAACTTGATTTCAAGGTTGTGAGAGACACTGAACCGGAGGACTCAGATAAGCCATTTCAGTATTCCTCATCCACAGAAACTATCAGATAATAAACATATGTTTTCAGACATTAAGTTTTTGGATTGTTAGTTACACAATAATAGTTAATGATCACTCATTCTTTCATGTATCTTTCAGCAAAAATATATTGATTACTACTATATATAAGGAACTGTGCTAGGTATTATTAACGAAAAGCTAAATAAGATACATCTTCTCCCTTCCTCTCAATTCCCATGCATAAAGTCAAACACATAATTGATGTTCAATTATTACATATTTTAATTTTCCTCCAAATTCATAAAAATATGAACTACAAAATGAAACTCAATTTGAATGTGAAATTATGAAGTGTAATTTGAAGTCCTCTGTGGTTTTAAACGTGGTTAAAACATTTTTATGCCATAGCTGAAATAATATTCATCTTCATTATGATATTTGCATCAAAGGAAACATTGAGGTAAATCTGAGGTTCCCCACTTTTTACTGAAAAAAATTACACTTTAAATAATTTTTTCTTTTGTCTCTTTCTGTATTAGAATTAGATTAGTTCTTTGTTCTGATAAATATATTAGACTAGATTATTTCTAGCTATTATGTTATGGGATACAGTCTGCTGAGAAAAGGAAATATCGCAAAATGTTAGAAGTTAAGAGTCTTCAAGCAACTCTCTTCTCCCCCAAGAATACTACGGTATAATGACAGAGAGAGAGAGAGAGAGAGAGAGAGAGAGAGAGAGAGAGAGAGAGAGATGATTTATTTTGTAGAATCTTAAAAAGTACTAGCCTCAGGTTATACTGTAAAAAAAGTGATACTGCTTGATGCTACTGTCAGATACAGTGCAAAAAGATACATGTGTCTAAATCTCTTTATTGCAGCTGCATACATTACCCTCATCCCACTCAACACCATAATATTTTACACCACTTTGTAAGATGTAGGTGTCTCTTATTTGAATCTTTGAGAATAGCAATCTTTTAATGTTTGTCCTCAGGGAGGTTTCATCCAGTCTCCCTATATTTATTTTTTGGCCAAGTGACTTTTAGCAGTTGCAGACACTATATAATAAGTAACATCTGAAATAAAGTTTTATTTGTATTTTAATGCAGCATACCGGTCAAAAACCACTACAATATCAAATATATACATGAAAGTACAAAATACAGACTGTCACACAGTAATTGAGCAAAAAACTTGTTCTTCGTGCTTTCAATTATGACTATAAATTGACTGTTAATATAAAGTATTCACAAATGTGGTTATGATTGCATTTTAAAGGGCCATGGATATGTGTGCACAATTACTAAATGATACCTAGGTAACCTTTACAGAGAGTAAGAAATAGAACTTTAAGAACAGTTATAAGCATTACCATTGTCCCATTTAATCTTTTCTTTGGTCTTCATAATAGTCTGTTTTTAGTATTTGTTTGCATTTAGTCTTTTATTGTGTTAATTTAATGATATAAAAAACCAAAAACAACTAGAAGGAAAGGAGATAATATTGGTGAATATAGGCAAAGCCAAAGCAAATTTATACTCAGTCAAATTTTTGTGGACTTAGATCTTGGCAAGCATATTGAGATGAATTAAGGCTATTTGTGTGCATGAAATTCACAATTTTCTGAGTTTTGTATGATGTGATTGAAACCGTCTTTGCAAATTTGATAACTGAAGAAATTATGACAGTGAAAAAGATCAGACCTAACTGACTTCATCTTCTAACCTCTAAGCTTTCCTTGTTTATTCATGGGCATAGGCCAAACTAGCCTTGGGAAGGAATTTAGTTTATAGTGTAAACTCTGAAACAAAATTGATATTAGCTCTTTACTTTATAAACCCCTTCTTGGCTTTTGTAGGACTAACAAATTAGCTGCAAGATAAAAACTACGTTTTAGGAGCCATGAAGCCTCTGGCTGCAAGTCTGAATCTCCCCAAGTTGCTCCTGGGAATAATATCACTGTTGCAAAACCTAAGATCAGTGCTTGAGATGTTTTGCAGATCCTGAGTTCCAAAGGAACAGATGACACCACCCAGACTGGTAATCTGGCTCAACCGCTTCTACAATCCTACCCAGTAAGAGAAGTCAGCGAGAAGTCAGGAATAACTCACTTTGAACCCCTATAATTTCATCTCCAACCTGACTAATCAGCACTCCCCACTTCCCAAGCCCATACCCACCAAATTATCCTTAAAAACTCTAATCCCTAAGTTTTCCAGGAGACTGATTTGAGTAATAATAAGACTCTGGTCTCCCACACAGCTGGCTCTGTGTGAATTACTCTTTCTCCATTGCAGTTCCCTGTGTTGATAAATCGGCTCTGTCTAGGCAGCAGGCAATGTGAACACGTTGAGTGGTTACATCTGATGTATTTTAACATTTCTATTTTATGCATATATTAACCTATTTTTACCTCTGCCTTCCTTGTTTCAAATGCATTTGATTTGGTTCACTGGAAGAGAAACAACACATGGAAATATACAAGTAGTAGTTTAAAATTATGAAAAAATAAAAAATAAATAATTATAACAAAAGCTTAGCATAAAGTATATTTGACTATTCTTGACTAACAATGCAGAAAAGAAAATACTATGCATTAGATATTCTCAAGGTTTAGTAAAAGAAAATGTTACCATGGCTTCAAAACAAATGTATCCTTTTGATAAATTCTAGATCCATCTTTTTCTATTTTAAACATTTTCAGGTGCATTGTACTGCGCAATAACTTCCAAAGCTCTAAAGTGATGTGTTTCTTCTTAAATAAAAAGTAGAGCAATATCATCCCATTGCCTACTATTATATCTTAAGTTGTTAGGGTTAGAAGGTATTCACATTACAAGCCGAGAATCCCTACAGGTCCCAGTTACAGTGTGTTTAGTAAGTTGTACACATGCCCATCTGAGGCCTTCTTCCCTTTACCAGTGGAATACCCGCAGAAGGTCATACTCTGCTATTTTGTGTCTTAATGCACATGCCCACGCTCACTCGCACGATACCTGAGATTTTATTGCAAGCCGATTTCCAATCTCAAACGTTTTTATCTGTTTGGGGAGTTGCCTCTTTCTGGAGTCTGCTTTCAAATAACACTTTAGTGTGACAGCTGTGGACCATCAGGAGATTGTCCCTCCCTGGCACTGGCTGCCAAATTACCATTTTTAGAGAAGCAATGTGATAACTGTTGAACCGTCACCTGATGGTCTCCTGACATTCCTAGTGGGTGGGGGTGGGAGGAGAGCCCCTCCCTTTCCACTCACGCCTGTCTAACTAGATGTAACAAACTCACTGAAGATATTTTGATGGGCTGTAGAGGTCATATAGCATTAATCAGTCTGATAATTATTCTAGGACAGGGGTTGGAAAACTTTCTGTAAAGAGCCAAATAGACATTTTTTAGAGTCATACATTTTTTGTCATAACTACTCAACTCTGCCATGGTAACATGAAAGCAGGCTTAAATTATTTATAGGTGAATAGGCATGGTTGTGTTTCTATGAAATTTTATTTACAAAAACATGTGAAGTGCCAGATTTGACCACAGCCTGTAGTTTTCTGACCATTGCTTTGTAAATTTTAAAAAGTTTGAGAAATAATACATATCATTTATCTTAGGGGATATTCTGAACTACAAATTATCTTAACTTTCCTTGAAACTTTTTATCTGCTCAACAGTGATCTATAGTAATTTCTAAAGTAAAACACTAATAAAAAATAAGTGCAAAAATTGAAGGGAATGGATAAACACACTCTGATATATTTATACAATTGAGTACCACTCTCCAATAAAAATAAACCAGTGATATGTAAATCAATATGGATGAATCCTATTTTGTGCTGAGTGAAAATATAGACACAAAAGAATACATATTATATGATTACATTTATATAAAGTTCTAGAAAAGGCCAAACTAACCCATGGTATTAGATATAGAAAGAAAAGACACCTCATAAATAGAGTAATTGGGACGTAGCATGACAAATTTCCTTTCAGTGGGTGTAAAACCCACCTCAGTTTTAAGTCAGAAAGAAAGAAAAGGAAGAGAAGAAAGAAAGGAAGAAAGAAAAACAGAAAGAATGAGAGAGAGAGAGGGAGGAAGGGAGGGAGGGAGGGAGGGAGGAAGGAAGGAAGGAAGGAAGGAAGGAAGGAAGGAAGGAAGGAAGGAAGGAAGGAAGGAAGGAAGGAAGGGAAGGAAGGAAGGAGAAAGAAGAAAGAGGTAGCTAAGGAAAGCATTTCCTTGCCAAAGCTATCCTAATAACAACAAAAATGTTACTCTTGTTATAATTAACAAGTAATGTAATGATTGTTTGTTATGATTAATAAGTAATGTTATGATTAACCTTGGGATTGATGTCAAACTCATAACTTGATTCTCTGATACACAAATTATATCATTTATATATTTCAGAAATTAGGGTTTTCATTTACTTAAAATTTGGCTTATTTTGCTTCTGTGTAGTGGAACATATATCAAAAAGAAGGCAACCTAACATATCTAGAGAATTGCTGTGTGTCAACATTGTATAATGTGCTTTACATATGTTACTTTATCTTATAGTAAATTTGTGAAATAAAAAATGTGAGTCAATGGAAACTTTGAGGAATTATGCAGCTTGTCCAAGGGTGCACAGATGTAGAAAGTGACAAATCTATTCAATCCAGATGTGTCTAACTTCAAATTCTAGTTCCTCACACACTTTCCCTCCTTCCAAAACCACCAAATTTACCTCTGACCTAAAAAATGTTTTGCCCTCTTGTATACTGGGCTATACTTTTTAGCAAATTTGAGTGATGTTAATAGTGTATCCGTGGTCACTGATGCTTATAATCTAATTTAAAAAATAGAAGTTCCTCAAGCAATGTTTAAGGCTTTGCAGCTGTTCAGAAAAACATACATTTTCTACGTGAAAAAATGAAACATTTAAAATGACTATTTCACAGTGAGCCCTATTGAACACAAAACCCCCAAGAATTGTGCTTATTATTTTAGTGCTGGGTTTATTTTCCAAATTATTATTTAAATTCTTTATAAAATACTGTCAACCTATTACAGTAAAGTTGCAGGGTCCGTTAGATACAAGCTTCCAGTTCTTAGCAAACAAATAGACACTAGACAAGATGTCCTGCAAAATGATTACCCCAAAATAAAAATAAAAATATAAAATATAACGTATGAATTATTTCTATAATCTAATTCACAGCCTCTGCATTTTTTTAAGAATTAAAAGCCACAGCTGCTGTGCTAAAACCTCAAGCTTTACATTTTCATGTTGGATAGCGACTTAACATGCTATTGTGCTCTTTGTTTTTCTGAAGAGCATTTTTTTACACATTTCTGACTTTATTCAGTGTCTCAAGTCACACTTCGAGTGCATCATAGATAGGATCTGAAAGTTTCCTATGATGTTGGTCTCCCATTGAATTTAAAGCAGGTGGTGTCATTGACACAGAAAGACTGGGTGCGCTTCTTTACGTCCTCTACTACTGATTTTAGGCTGACACATCAGGGAATGTAATAAATCAAGCAAATTATGAAGCCCGGTTTTCAGAATGTAATTCATGCTCAACCGTGAAACAAAATTTAAGATGGAATATCCCATTAGGTCGTCTTTTGCTGCTTAAGCCACAGCAGCATTGCTTCTATGCTCAAACTTTAGATATTTAGTATCTTCATCAAAATAAAGAAAATATAGTGTCTGCAAAGTGAAAACCCTCCACCAAAAAAAGTGGGACACAAAGGAAATAACTATATGTTGATTGTGTAGAAGAATCTTTCTCTTAGTTTTCAATGGACATCCTGAACACATTTTATTGTTTAACGTACATTGAACATTTTCAGTAAGATTTAAAGGTTCTAGAGTGGAAATGCTTTAAGCAGAGATGAATGGGTAACACATTAATTCCAATTTTTAATCTTATTTTCCTGTTCTTCTGCCACAACAGTCCTTATTATACTTGCAATACCATGTGATACATGACAATACCACCTCAAGCCTCTCTTGTATGCACAGGTACATTATATTTTAAATACACTTCGGTTGAATATAAATGCCCCCTGTTATCTTATTTGAAATGCTGGCTAGGGATTAGTATTGATTACTTTAATTTTCTTCACCATGGGCTAGAGGAGTAATATATTTTTGTTTGAATAGGTCAGATTGCTTCATAAAGGTTATTTGTGTCCATTCAACACAAACTGCTAAACTTTGATGGGTGGAAAAATAAGGTGGGTGGATATCTCCAGGTCATATTTAATACATCTCATACACTAATGCTGGACAAGATGAGAGAAGTAAAGATTTCAGAGGGTAACCCTTAGCTTATCGGTTTACTTCATTTTATAGCTGCCATAAGAATGGTTTTGGCATAACTTGCCTGTCTGTGCTTCATGATAGCTCATGATATTCCTGTATTTACATAGAAATGAACTTTATAAAGGCACTGGGTACGTATGAATGCATTCTATGAACTTATATTAAAATTAACAAGCAGCGAAATACATACTTTCCTATTATACTTGAAACTTTCACCTTTGATAGCACAGGCCATCTTTAATGTTTTAACCATGTCATGAAACCATTTCTGGTAAATTAATCACATCAGAAATATTGCAAGTCATTCTTATTTTAAATCTAAATTCATTTAATGCATTCAAAGGAGTTTATCAGGTTTAGGAAAATATTTTCAACTGGTTTCATCAATAATCAATGTGGTCATCAGAAAACATGCTGGAAACATTTTATCCACCTTGACATATTAGGAAAGAACAATTGAAAATAGGTCATGAGAAATTATGTTTTTGAAATTATATCCAATATTGAAAGCATTTGCCACTCTAGTTTTTTATATATTTCAAACACACTGCTGTCGTTTTAGCTTGGATGCTTTTCTTGTCATGTTTGAGTTAACATAATCACCTCCCCATTAGTCTCTCTTACTTTCAGTCCACCTTACAGAGTGGATTGAAAGCTATTAAAGCTAATATCCCTAATATGTTGTTATAACCACATCACTTAATTTATTAAAAGCATTCCCTGTTTCCCAGCTGTGTACAAAGAGTAGCAAGTCAATTACACATGCTGAATACAGTACTAGTCCACTCAGACTTTCCAGGTTTTCTGTCTCCTGTCTAAAACAAATCCTCTGCTTCAGTCTTATGCAGAGTCACTAGAGCCTGTTGTACATCTATCCTTTGTAGCTGTCTTTATTTTCTTTAGGCTCCTAAAATGCCCTTCTTGCCACCTCTTTACTTATTTAAATTCTCTTTTTCACGTTTCCCATCCTGTTTTATACCAACACAGTGTTATCCGGACAGTTCAATGCCAGAGATTCCTCTCATGCCTTAAATTTGTATGTCACTTATGTAAACCAAAAAGTTATTTACTTTATTTTTATTTTAAGAAAAGAAAAATTGATTTTTTAAATGAATGTATGAAAGCATGTATATATGTGTTTATTTACTTATTATTTATAGTAGATTTCTGAGTATTAAAAGTTATAAATTCCTATAACCATCACCACAATATGCAGGAAAATCCTGTAACTTCTAAAAACTCCCTCTTGTTGCACATTGGTAGTCAAACACTCCTCCACCCTTAATCCCTGGGAGTCACTGATCTTTTCTCAGTCACTGTAGCTTTGCTTTTCTTAGAATGTCAGGTAAATGCAATCTTATGCATCACTCATCATAATTTATGCAATTTATGCCTTTGATATTTATGCAAGTTAATTTACATATCAGAAGTTTGTTCCTTTTTATTGCTGAGTGGTACTCCATTGCATTAGTTTCCTATGTTTTATTTATCTATTCACCCCTTCAGAGACTTTTGGATTGCCTCTAGTCTTTAGTGGTTACTAATAGACTTGCTATAGCTGTTTGTATACAGGTTTTGCTGTAAACATGTTTTAATTTATTCATTTCATTGAGGTATTTCTCTGGAATAAACACGTGAAAGTGGGCTGTGACAAAATATATTGAAATAGAAGCATAAGGAAGAATTGGTAACACTGATCCTGCCTCTAACACAAATTTTGTTATTTTATTCATCATAGATTTTTGCATTATTTTTAGTATTTTAAACTATTGCACTAAAATAATATATATATATATATATTTTTTTTCTTTTTTAACTTTTCTGTTAGAATCATGGGATAGATGTGCAGGTTTCTTTTAAAGGCATATTGTATGATGCTAAGGTTTGGGGTACAATTGAACCTGTCACTCAGGTAGTGAACATAGTACCAAAAAAGTAGTTTTTCAGCCCTTACGCCTCTCCCACTCTACCCCCTCTAGTAGTTCACAGTGTTTATTATTTCCATGTTAATGTCCCTGTGTGCTCAGTGCTTAGCTCCCACTTACAAATAAGAACATGTGGTATTTGGTTTTCTGTTCCTGAATGAATTTGCTTAAGATAATGGCCTCCAGGTAGATTCATGTTGCTGCAAAGAATATGATTTTGTTCTTTTTTGTTGCATAGTATTTTATGGCAGAAGTGTACCCCATATTCTTCATCAAATTCACCAACGATAGGCTGCTGGGTTGATTTATGTTGTTCCCATTGCAAATAGCACTACAATGAACCCACAGGTGCATATGTCTTTTTGGTAGATTGATTTATATTCTTTAGGGTGTATACTCAGTCACAGCATTGCTGAGTTGAATGGTAGCTCAAATCTAGATCACTGAGAAATCTCCAAACTGCTCTCCACAGTGGCTGGACTGATTTACATTCCCACAAACAATGTATAAGTATCTCCTTTTCTCTGCATCTTGCCAACATCTCATATTTTTTGACTTTTTAACAAAAGCCATTCTGATGGCATGAGATGGTATCTCATTGTGGTTTTGATTTGCATTTCTCCAATGAGTAATGATAATAAGCATCTTTTCATATGTTTGTTGGGCACTTGTATGTCTTCTTTTGAGAAGTGTCTATTCATATTCTTTGCCCACTTTTTAGTGGGGTTATCTGCTTTTTAGGTGGTGATTTGTTCAAGTTACTTATAGATTCTTGATATTAGACCCTGGTTGGATACATAGTTTGCAAATATTTTTCTCATTCTGTAGATTGTCCATTTACTCCCTTGACAGTTACTCTTGCTGGGCAGATGATCTTTAATTTAGCTAGGTCCCACTATCCATTTTTGTTTTTGTTGCAATTGCTTTTGAGGACTTATTTCTCCACAAATTATTTGTCAAGACCATTGAGAAGGGTATTTCCTATGTTTTATTCTAGGATTTTTACAGTTTGAGGTAAGTTAATGTTTGTTTATGGTAATTGGTAGGGGTTCAATTTTATTCTTCTGCATATGGGTAGCCAGTTATCCTAGCACCATTTATTGAATAAGGAGTACTTTCCCTGTTGCTTGTTTTGGTCAGCCTTGTTGAAGATCAGTTGGTTGTAGGTGTGCAACTTTATTTCTAGATTTTTATATTCTGTTCTATTAATCTATGTGTCTTTTTGTACCAATTCCATGCTGTTTTGTTTACTATAGCCTTGTAGTATAGTTTGAAGTTCAGTAATGTTTAGGATTTTTTTGGCTATTTGGCTGTTTGCTGGTTCCATATCAATTTTAGAATAGTTTTGCAATATCTGAGGGAAGAGCCAAGTTGACCAACAAGATGCTACAAAGAAGAACTTCTCCCACAAAGTTCAGACCGTCAATATATCAGCAAACTCTGAACAGATCTTTGGAAAGAAGGCATTGAGACTGGATAGAGAAAGAATACAAACCCTAAGGCTGGAAGGGAAGGAAGCTGGGAGCCCTTCTTGGAGTTTCTGAGCACAGCACTCATTGCTGGACAGCAGTGGTTCCTAGGGAAGGTGTTAGTGAAGTTGGCATGGGATAGCCTACTCTTACCACAGGCCTCTGAGATACTCTCTTTGGGAGACCCTATGACCTTCACTAGTGCTTGAACTGTCAGGGAGAACTGGCAGGAGAGTTGGCACAGAGAAGACTCCAGTCTATCTAGAGCCCAGAGGGTTTGGCATAGGAACAGTTACAGTAAAACACAGCTATGGATGTGCATCCTACAAGATGTGCCATACTTTCCCCTAGGTTCCTTTAGTCTTTGTTAGCTGCCAGATCTGAAGAGAGCAGGGTTGTCCTGCCCACCATCAGGTCCAGCCTGATCTGAATGCCCCCTTGTCTGCCAACCTTTCACAAGGTCCCTGCCTAACCACACCTACTTGCACCACAGTTTCAACTGTTGCATTGAAAAGCTTGCCAGTAGCCACTGCCATAGCTCTTAGGCCAGCGGCCTCAAGTTTCTTACCAGAGGGCTTTTGCCAGTGTACCCCAGCTGGTGTGCACCCATCTGCAGCCTCTCCTCACCATTTCATAGGTGCATATGGGCATTGGGACCTAATGCTGTCCCATTGGTGTGCATGTGCTCATGATGCCCCCCCTCTGCATAGTTGCCAGTGGCTTCTCTGCTACCCTGTAGATGTGCACTTACGTACAGCTTCCCCACCCACAATCCCTGCCACCTGTGGCCACCCCTCTACCCGCTGACACCTTGCTTGTGTGAACTTGTCCATGGCCACCCTGCCACAGTGCACTCTCCTGTGGACACTCTGCTGCCCTGCCAGAGGCTTTTGCTGGCAGTCCCCATCAGAGTGTCATTACCAGAGACTTGAAACACCTCAGCCCCTCCAGTATAGTAGGTGCTTGACTTTGAGGGGCCAGAGAAAAAAGTTGTGGGCCTGGTCCAAGCCCCTAGTATTAGCACATGCAGCCCAGGAGTGCTCAGCTGAGACTTGGTACCCTGAAGGAATCCAGAAACAAAGCCAATCTACTAATACCAACTTATGCCACAATCAAACCCACAAGAGCATCAAAGAATATGAAAACAAAACTCCTCATCGAAAGATCAGGAACTTCAAATATTATAAAATAGTTTTCTAATTCTGTAAAAAATGACATTGGTAGTTTGATGAGAATAGTCTTAAATTGATGGATTGCTTTGGACAGAATGACCATTCTAATGATACTGTTTCTTCCTATATATGAACATGGAATATTGTCCATTTCTTTGTGTTGTCTCAGACTTCTTTCAGCAGTGTTTTATAGTTCTTCATGTAGATATTTGTCATTTTCTTGGATAGTTGTAGGTATTTCATATTTTTGTAGTTATTATGAATGGGATTCCATCTTGATTTGGCTCTCGGCTTGGAAAATATTGGTGTATAGAAATGCTACTTATTTTTGTACATTTATTTTGTATTCTGAAACTTTACTGAAGTTCTTTATTAGTTCTAGGAGACTTTGAAAGGCAGAGACTATGGGGTTTTCTAGGTATAGTATCATATCATCTTTGAAGAGAGAGAATTTCACCTTTTCTCTTATTATTTGGATGCCTTTTATTTTTCTTTTTCTTTTGCCTGGCTGCTCTGGCTAGTCCATCCAGCACTGTACTGAATAGGAGTGGTGAGAATGGGTATCCTTTTCTTCCGGTTCTCAAGGGACATGTTTCCAGCTTCTTCCCATTCTATATGATGTTGACTATAGGTTGGTCATAGATGTTCTTTTATTTTGAGATATGTTCCTTCAATTTCTAGTTTGCTGAGAGTTTTTATCATGAAGCTATACTGGATTTTATCCAAAGCTTTTCTCCATTTATTGGGATCATCACATGGTTTTTGGTTTTAATTCTGTTTATGTGGTGAATCACATGGATTTATTTGTATATGTTGAACCAACCATGGATCCCAGGAATAGAACCTACTTTATTGCATAAATTTACTTTTTAAAAATAATTTAACTTTTAACATCAGGGGTACAGGAGCAGGTTTGCTATAGGTAAGCTGGTGTCATGGGAGTTTGCTGTACAGATTATTTTGTCACCCAGTTATCAAGCCTAGTACCCATCAGTTATTTTTTTCTCATCCTCTCTCTTCTCCCACCCAGCACCCTCCAACTGCCAACAGGCCCCACCCTGTGTTGTTCCCCTCTATGTGTCCATGTGTTCTCAACATTCAGCTCCCACTTATGAGAACATGTCGTATATGGTTTTGTGTTTCTGCATTAGTTTGCTAAGAATAATAGCATCCAGTTCTTCATGATCCTGCAAAGACATCATCATATTCTTTTTATGGCTACATAGTATTGCATGGTGTATATTAACACAAAGAATGACCAGGCTACCATCGATGGGCATTTAGATTGATTTGATATTGTTGCTGTTGTGAATAGTGCTGCAATGAACATACACATGCATGTGTCTTTATAGTAGAACCACAATGAGACACTGCCTGCCACCAGTTGGAATGGGTATTATTAAAAAGTCAAAAAATAACATGCTAATGAGGTTGTAGAGAAAAAGAATGCTTATACACTGTTTTTGGGACAGTATATTAGTTGAACCATTGTAGAAGACAGTGTGACAATTCCCCAAAGACCTACAGACAGAAATACCATTCAACCACAATACCCATTACTGGGTATATACTCAAAGGAGCATAAATCATTCTAAGGACACATGTATGTATATGTCTGTGTTCACTGAAGCACTTTTTACAATAGCAAAGACATGGAATTAACCTAAATGCTTATTAATGATAGACTGGAAAAATAAAATGTGGTACATTTTCATCATGAAATACTGTGAAGCCATAGAAAAGAATGAGATCATGCCCCTTGCAGAGACATGAATGGAACTACAGGCCATTATCCTTAGCAAGCTAACACCAGAACAGAAAATGAAATACTGCAGTTCTCACTTAACTGGGAGACCAATGATAACACATGGACATATAGAAGGAAACCACACACATTGGCGCCTATTGGAGGGTGGAGGCTGGGAGGAGGGAGAGGGTACTAGCCTTTATACCTGGGTTGTGAATTAATCTGCACAACAAACCCCCATGACACCCATTTACCTATGTAAAGAAAACATTCTGTCAATCTCTGACTTTTAATTAGAGTTTTTAATCTATTTACATTTATTTAAATAGTAAGATGAGATTCATGTCTGCTGTTTTGCTATTTGTTTTTTATATGATTTATGTCTATTTTGACCTTCTATATCTTTCTTTATTTTACATTAAATAGATATTTTCTAGTGTAGCATTTAGACATACTTGTTAATTCTCTGTGTATTTTTCAGCTGTTTTCTTAGTGGTTATTCTGGAGATGATAATCAACATTTTACCTTATATCTATCTCATTCAGATTATGTAATTTCTGTAGTGTGAAAAATTGTTCCTATATAGCTCCATCTCTATATCTCCATGCTATTACTGTAGTTCAAATTATATCTTGTGTGCCCTTTAGCACAAATTCATATTGATTGCTTTATGCAGTATGTTTCAAATAAGATAGGAGAAAAAGTTTATAAGCATAAGATACATTTATACCACATTTTATATTTGCCTATGTAGTTACTTTTACCTGTATAATGTATTTCTTCATATGGTTTTATATTAGGTATTAGAATGTTGAATAAGACTCTGATATTTTAATATAATTTAATATTACATATGTAATATACAATATACATCTGTATATTGCTCTGAATACTGTTTTTGCTGCTTCCCACAAAGTTTGATATACTTCATTTTCACTTTTGTTTAGTACAAGATATTTACTAATTTATCCTATAATTTTTGTTTGATGGCTGGATTACATACAGTTGTGTTATTTATATTCTAAGTTATTTGGAGATCTTTACTCTTTTGTTAGTGTGCTTTGGCTTATAAATTTTTAAATTTTTGAGGTGTCCAAATTACTTTTTTTTAATGTTGTCTTTGCTTTTGGTGTCATGTCCAAGAAATCATTGGCAAATTCATAGTCATGGAAGTTTTCTTCTAACAGTTTTATAGTTTTATGTCGAATGTTTATGTCTTTGATCTATTTTGAGTTAATTTTTGTATAGGATATAAAGTAAGAATTTAACTTTTCACCTTTGCCTATGGATATCTAGTTTTTCCAAAATCATCTATAAGAAGACTGCATTTTCTTTATCTTATGGTATTGCCACCTTTATCAAAAATCATTTGACTTGTTAGGGTTTATTTTCAGGCTGACTTTTTATTCTATTCCATTGATCTATAACTTTCTTTATGCTGACATTACTCTGTTTTGATTAATGTAACTTTGTAACTATCTTTTTTAAAGTTTTATTTTGTTTTTACCTGACATAAAATCACTTTACATATTTATGGAGCTATAATGTGATGTTTTGATATATATTTGTGTAATCATAAAATTGGAATAACTTTTTTTTTTTTTAGATGTAGTTTTGCCCTTTCACCTAGACTGTTATGCAGTGGTGTGATCTCGGCTCACTGCAACCTCTGCCTTCCAGTTTCAAGCAATTGTCCTGCCTCAGCCTCCCAAGTAGCTGAGATTATAGGCACCCATCACCACACTGGGCTTGTATTTGTATTTTTAGGAGAGACAGGGTTTTACCATGTAGGACAGGCTGTTCTCAAACTCCTGACTGCGTGATCCACCCGCCTCGGACTCCGAAAGTGCTAGGATTATAGGTGTGAACCACCACATCTGGCCTGGCATAATATTTTTAAATCAGGAAATGTGATCCTTCAAATTCATTCTTCTTTTTCAAGAATGTTTTGGTTATTTGGGGTCCCTTATGATTCTATATGAATTTTATGGTAGGTTTTCTATTTTTGCAAGAACATTATTGGGATTTTAATAAAGGTTACATTGAATCTGTAGATTCCTTTGTGTGTCATTGTCCTCGTAACAAAATTAAATCCTCCAATCTATGATAGCAGAAATGGGTTTTCATTTATTTGTGACTTCCTTAATTTATTTCTGTGAGGTTTTATTGTTTCAGTGTACAAATCTTTGCTAATCTTTTCAGTTCATATATACCTGTATTGAATTTTTATTGATTATTTAAGGCTATTTTTTTAATGGAATTTCACTTTTGTTACCCAGGCTGGAATGCAATGGCACAATCTTGGCTCACAGCAACCTGCCTCCTGGGTTCAAGTGATTCTACTGCCTCAGCCTCCCAAGTAGCTGAGATTATAGGCACCTGCCACCACACCAGGCTAATTTTTGTATTTTTAGTAGAGATAGGGTTTCACCATGTTGGCCAGGCTGGTCTCAAACTCCTTGCCTCAAGTGATCCACCAGCCTCAGCCTCCCAAAGTGTTGGGATTACAGGTGTGAGCCACGGCGCCATTAGGGCTACCATTTTAATATTTTTTGTTTGTTCCCTCAGGTGGCTTTGCTGTTGTTGTTGTTATTATTGTTCTTTGTCTTGTTTTTCCTCTTCTTGTTTTCTTCCTAATTTAACCTTTACTCCTTTTCTTTTTCTTTCTGTGTTTCTATGTTTCTTCCTTTTTTTGGTATTATTTGAGTATTTTAGCATGTCATTTACTTTCTCTATTATATTTCATATATATACATACATAAATATGTATGTATATATATTTCTTACTATATATTTTTTGTGGTTTCCTCAACATGAGTTTCTATGAGTTTGTTGTGTTTGTGGTGTTACATTCTAGAATATGCGTTTTTATAAGTATTTCCCCAAATTTGAAAAAATTTCAGGCATTACTTCTTCAAATATGTTTTCAGAACCAGTCTTTATCCCCTTCTCCTAGAATGCTAATGATACAACTCCTATACCTTTTTATGTTGTCCCACATGTTGTAAAAACTGTTTTTTTAATATCTCTTTTTCTCTGTTGTTCAAATTGGATGCTTGCTATTGATTTATCTTCAAGTTCACTGGCTCTTCATTCTGTCATTTATGCTCTGTTGCTGAGAAATTCCAGTGAATTTATATTTCAGTTATTTTGTTTTACTTCCATTTGCATGTTGACATGTGTTGACTTTACATTCATTTCAAGAATGTCTTATCTTACTTCTTATAATGTGATTAGAGTAGTTACTTTAAAGCCTTTGGTGAGAACAGTTTCATCTCAGAATTGGCTTCTTTTAATTATCTTTTCCCTTGAAAGTTTATGAAATTTTTCTATTTCTTTATATGTCAAATGATTTTGAATTTTATCCTCTGTATTTTGAATACTATGTTATGCTTTGTTTTATTCCTAAAGGAAATGTTAGTCTTTTCTGTTTCAGCAGATAATCATCTTATTTAAGAACAGACTAAAATTTTTCATCTGTCTTCTGTGTACTGATGTTCTAATTTTAGGGATTTTTTTTTTTTTTTTGAGACGGAGTGTTGCTCTGTTTCCCAGGCTGGAGTGCAATGGTGCAACCTCTGCCTCCTAGGTTCAAGTGATTCTCCTGCCTTAGGCTCCCAAGTATCTGGGATTATAGGCACCTGCCACTGCACCCAGCTAATTTTTCTATTTTTTAGTAGAGACAAGGTTTTACCATGTTGGCCAGGCTGGTCTCAAACTCCTGACTTCAAGTGATCCACCCACCTCAGCCCCTGGGGCCTCCCACCCCTTTGGCTGGGATTACAGGTATGAGCCACCATGCCCAGCTCAATTTCAGTTCATTTTTAATGTGTTTGCAGTGTTCTTTCATTTTATGTGACAACCAGTGGACAGTCTACAGCCTGGCTGGTGGTCTAGCCCCTGGTTCAATTCGAAAAGCTTTTGATATGATATATATTATCAGATTGATACATGAGCAGTTTGTTAATGAGTGCTTGAGTTCAGACTCAACTTCATGTTATAACTGTTGAGGTTTTTCTTCATGCTCTTCTCCTCCATGCATGCCAGATCCCAATGCCCCTCTTCTGTGGATGTCTGACTACAAACTGAAGTTTTGTTATGTACTTCTAATGGTTTTATCTATCTCTGTTGCCAAGGAATGAGATGATGAGACAGGAAAAAGCAACGAAGAGTCTCTTCACAATTTTTGTATTACATTTTTTCCTGATCAGAGGTAGTTTCTCTTCCTGTGGAATTTAGGGCCTATTCAGTGCCACTGATTTTATCATTGCCACATCTTTTCCTGCCTTGAGATTGCCTGCTTGAGTAGAAAAAATTAGGGGAAACAAAATAAAATAAAACTGTCATTTTCCCTACAAGCTCTGATCTTTAGTGAGACTCTTGTACACTTCTCAAATAAGATAAATAAGAAATCTCTTGGATCTTTTCTGTACTCAAATGGTGCTCAGTTCTGGGGTTTTAATTATGTTTTATTCCAGGCCTGGGTACAATAGAGGAAAAAAGCAAACATAGGAAACTCATCATTGAATCAGCATTACTTTGAGTTCTGGTTTTCTAAATGAACCTGCTTGCTACAATTACTTTTCAGAGTATTTCAATTGCTATTTCATTAATTTGGTACTTTTTGTTACATTTAGTTGAAGAACAGGGTTGAACGAACATATGTCATTTTATATCTAAAACAAGGAATTATTTCTCTACTTTTAATGTATCTGCCTTATAGCCCCAGCCAGTTAGAAATGTACTCCTTAGGCAATAAACAGGATTTCTCTTATACTTTAATTATTATCTTTTATAGTCCCAGATCATCTAGTACTGCATTTCGTTTGAAATCTGTATAGTCACGCATCACTTAACAATGTGGATACATTCAGTGAAATGCATTATTAGGCAACCTCATCATTGTGTGAACATCATAGAACATCCTTACACAGAACTAGATGGTATGGCCTGTTATACAGGTAGGTTATAGGATAGGACCTGTTGCTCCCAGGCTACAAAACTGTATAGCATGTTACTGAACTGAATAGTGTAAACAATTGTAGGACAAGGGTACGTATTTGTGTATCTAAAGACATTTAAACATAGACAAGGTATGGTAAAAATATGGCATGAAAGATAAAAATGGTACACCTGTATAAAGTGCTTATAATGAATGGAGACTGCAAGACCAGAAGTTGCTCTGGGTGAATCAGTGAGTTAGTTATGAATGAATATGAAGGTCTAGGATATTACTGTATACTACTGTAGACTTTATTAATGCTATATACCTAGAGAAAGGGAATACATTTCTAGAAACATACAGTCTCCTGACATTGAACCAGAAAGAAAAGAAATCCTAAACATACCAATAATAAGTAATGAAATGTAATCAGTAATAAAAAATCTTCCATTCACAGCTGAGTTTTACTAGACATACAAAGAAGAATTTGTACCAATCTTACTGAAATTATTCCAAAAATCATATAGGAGAAATTCCTGCCTAATTCATTCTATAAAATAAGTATAACCCTGGTAACAGGCAAGGACACCAACAAAAAAGAAAACTACAGGCCAACATCTCTGATGAACATACATATAAAAATTCTCAACAAAGTACCAGCAAATATAATTCAATAGCACATCAAAAAGATAGTTTATCACATAAAGTAGGTTTTATTCCAGGGGTGCAATAAATGGTTCAATATTCACAAATCTGTAAGAGACTCACCACATAAGCAGAGTTCAAAACAAAAACCATATGATCATCTGAAGAGATGCAGAAAAAGCTTTTGATAAAATCCAATATTCTTAATGATAAAAACCTTAAACTAGGCATTGAAGGAACATATCTCAAAAGAATAAAAGCCACACATCGCAAATCCAGAACCAACATCAAACTTAATAGGGAAAAGCTGAGCACATTCTCTGTAAGAACTAGAAAAAGATAAGGATGCCTACTCTCACCACTTCTATTCAACATAGTGCTGAAAGTCCTAGCCAGAGAAATCGGGAAAAATAGTAAAGGCATGCAAATTGAAAAATTTGGATAAAGCAACTCTCTTTGTCCAAATATTTATCTAATTTCTGGAGGAGCCTGACAGCTTGATGCTGTCAGCCTGCTTCATTTTTGCTAGCTGAAGATGTCCTTCCTTCATGAAAGGAGATCTGGGCAGAACATCACAATGCCACAATATGCCTCGATTTAAACACTTCTACTTATTCCTCAGGTCTTAATTTAAATGTCATTTCTTTCTGGAAACATACTAGAAAGTGAGGAATACGTATGTTCCTTGAACAACAGCACACCATTGTTCTCTTTAGTAACGCTTTGGGGCATTATCTTTAATTTTGCAGTATCTCCTATTGAGGGAATGTATTCTCTTCCCTGGTCCACAAGGGGGCGAGGTTTCAAAGGCAAGAACATCCCAGCGACCTGCCCAACCTGCGTTCTTTCACGTCTCCGATCCAGGAACTTAGAAGTCTGTTTAACTTTTGCAGGCATGGGAAGATAGACTGCCCAGGTGAGCTCCCTTTGCTTAGAAAAGCCCTTGAAAAGCTATGGGAGGACTGTGGGCCAAACAGCAAATCAAATGTCAGAATCAAAGATCGATCACTCCAGCGGAAGCTTAAAGGAACTCCTTTCACAGGACTGAAAACTCAATAGGGCGGGAAGAACTCTCAGGTTAAAAGTCCCCTTCACCCACATCTGTGCGAACTCCATCTCTGAATCCCCTCCCATGACAGCTTGGGAGCTTGCTGTATCTCTTTTTCTCTCTCTCTGCCTAAATAAATGACTTTCTGCAAAACTCTTTGGGGTCTGGTATTTACTTAAACGAGCTCACCACGCCCAGCGGGGGTCCTCTTCCCCATTATTGGGTGAGTAAGGGACCAAAGGCCTGGAAGAACACATCCTATCCCGGAGCATCATGAGTCCATTGTCTGCAATTTGGTCACACTGTCACCATTGGCCTGAGTTCAGTAAGGGCAGCAATTATAACAATCTTGTTCAACCATTGTATCGCCAGCAACCAGAAAAGTATCAAAATGGAAGAGATGCTTAATAAGTATACTTAGAAAAAAATCCTCAAGCACTTTGTTTTCTACAATAAGTAGCAAATAAATTGGTGATACATTCAGTAATTATTGAATATAAATTTGCCTTGGAGCATACTTAGACAAAAAAGAGAGCCTTGATATATTTCCTGGGTTTCTGGGGAATTGTGGCATATATAATTAATTACTATTTCTAAAAAAAGATTTTATAAAACTTTTAAAAGAGCAGTCGTGAAGTTATGTTGTGACAATTCATTGGTTAAAACTATTATATCTGTATGTATGTATATCTGTATGTATATCCTTATTCATTGGTTAAAACTATTATATCTGTATGTATGGAACCTTTTAAAGATAAATTGTTTATTGTAATTAACAGGACCTTTTAATGGGCTAATCTGCTCCAAAGAAACACAGTCATGGCCATGAATGAAAACTCAGCTCCTTTACTAATTGATTAAATGTTTTGCATGATTTTTCCTAGTTTGTCCAGTTTTAAAATCTTCCCTTTGCAATTGGGAGTGCAAAAGTAAATTTCTACTTATTTAGTAGGCAATAGGTTGGATTATCTTACTTGTTGACTCTGATCAATTTGCCTCTTGGCTAAGAAATCAATTTCCTTCATCTACTTCTGTATGTTCAGCTGACCAATATAACACTGGATTTTAACCAGAGCATTTGCTACTGGGAATCTATTTTAGACATTCTGCATTGCAAGTTTCCAATATAGTGAAAATCAACTAAACGTATCGGATAAACTCTATGTAAAATATACCAATATGTTGAACAGATTTCATAACTTGTATGGGCCTTTAAAAAATAAAATCATATTCATTGTTTCTTGGTTGTAGAAAACCCATAGAGTTCAGAGTTATTAAGTTATTAAGCTATTATTTTGTGTCCTTGTTAATTAATCATCCTCTAATATTATCCTGCATGTAATTTGATGAAATAGAGCAAATAAATTATTTCCATTAAAATAACACAAGTTCCTTTCTCCATTGCTTCACTTATGATTGCTTTTGACAGATAAAATTAAGTAATTCAGTCATCAATTATAAGAGAATATAATCATGAAGTCTCAAAATTCTGAATGACACCCACAAGGGAAAACTCTCAATAAAGATCTAAAATGAAATATATGAGTTTTCTGCAAGAATGTTATGATTATTTCTAAATTGAAAAAAATATATAATTAGTCTACTTTGTTTTGAAATTGGTGGAAACTCTCTCTGCAGAGACATAGACCACAGGCCCATATATAGGGTCAGAAAAAAGATAAGGAAGAACAGGGCCATGTCACATTCTACCGAATATACAGTTGGATTCAGGTGCCTGTATAACTCTTTCTTCTAATTTTTGGGATAATATTATCCTAACTTGGATGAATGCTGCTGCATTAATAGTAATGCTATTGTTAATAGTTTAGAGTTAATATGGTGAACATGACACTTCCAGTGATAAAAGTGACAATATTAAATTTAAGTCTCAGCCTTCTCCCAGTAATAAATTAGAATTATAATTGTCACTTTCTTTATTCCCTCACAGTTATTCATTTTTTTCTCAATCCAATTCCAAACTGATTTCCAGATTACCTTTCTACATTCCCTAGACCTTTAGTGAACAATAAGGCAATTACAAATTAATATTTTCAGACTGCCATTTGGTTTAATTATGTATTGTCATTGTGCCTCTTGATGTTCTTAATGCATTATGATAATTGGGTTATGGATACTACCAAAAAGTATATGAGATATAAATCAGATTCTAATGTAATAAAGTCTGCTTTCTTATGCCCCAGGATTTTTAAAAAATATATAATAAAAGAAGCAAGTATGGCAATATATTTGTATGGAAGAAACAAAATAGCAGCCAGAATTCTGCTTTATACTTAATGACTGAGTTCACTTTTAATTAATATTTTTAACATATTGTTAAGCACTAGATTCAAATTAGAAGCAGCTTTTATCTTTTATTCAAATGTTTGCAAGTGATATGGTTTAGCTCTGTGTCCCCACTCAAATCTCATGTTGAATTGTAATTCCCATTGTTGAGGGAGGGACTTGGTGGTAGGTGATTGGATCATGGGGGTGGATTTCACCCTTGATGTCTTTATGATAGTGAATAAGCTCTCACAATATCTGGTTTAGTGTAGCACTCCCTCCTTCTCTCTCTCTTGCCGCTGTGTGAATGCATGCTTACTTCTCTTCACTCTTCTGCCATGATTGTAAGCTTCCTGAAGGCCTCCCAGCTTTCTGTACAGCCTGTGGAACTGAGAGTCAATTAAAGCTTTTTTCTTCATAAATTACCATCTCAGGTAGTTTTTGGTAGCATTGTGAGAATGAACTAATACAGCAAGTACTTTTAAAACAATCTTAAAAGAAAATAGATCTACTTTTTAGCTTTCAACAAAGATTTTCCTTGAGAATGAATGCATTTGACAGGAATTCTATGATATAGAATCATATATATCAAATGAATTCAAAATATGAAATAAAACTTGACTTCTGCCTTGAACTCTGATGATCCTCTCATATTTAGTGAATTACTTAGAAATTTTAAGTAATCCAGAAATATCAACAGTATAACTTATATAGACTAATTTTGTTCAACTTTGGCTCAGAAAATATAATAATGCATTCATAGATATTAGTAATACTGGTATATTTTTAAAAAGTGCTCAGTAGCAAATGGAATTTTTCTCATTAACTACATTTGACGTGTGGACTTAGGTATATTTTAATAACTGACATTCTCTCATAAGAGTACAATCACACATTAGCCATGTTCACAATGCTAGATGTTCTGCTAGGGCTTTCAATAGTGGTGCCTGGGTATAGTCTCTCTTTAACGGATATCCCAAGTAGTTGGATTTTGTATGTGGTGACTGGTTTTCCAAGCGAGTGTATTACAAGAAAACCAGACAGAAGATGCATGACATTTTCTGACCTAAATACAGAAATTCAACATCACGTCAGTGACGTTCTGTTGGTATTAAGAGAGTCACTGTGTTGATCTGGATATCAGAAAGGCAACATAGACACCACCTTTTGATGGGAAGAATGTTGAAGAATGCACAGGCATGCCATGATGCAGTAGGCTTACTTAATTAAGGATTTTCAGCTTCTTCTTCCTCTTCCTCTTCCTCTTCTTCTTTTCTTTTTTTTTGAGATGGAGTTTCACTCTTCTTGCCCAGGCTGGAGTGCAATGGCATGATCTTGGCTCATCACAACCTCCTCCTCCCAGGTTCAAGAGATTCTGCTGCCTCAGCCTCCTGAGTAGCTGGGATTACAGGTGCCTACCACCATACCTGGCTAATTTTTGTAGTATTAGTAGTGATGGGGTTTCTCCATGTTGGTCAGACTGGTCTTGAACTCCTGACCTCAGACGATCCACCCGTCTCGGCCTCCCAGAGTTCTGGGATTACAGGCGTAAGCGACTGCGCCTGAGCTGCATTTTCAACCTCTTTTAAGTCAATAAACTCCCTTGATATTCCTCTCATGTGTTGTCAAAGCTGAAAGTCTTTGAGTGTCAAGGCAGATCATGCTGGGTATAAAACCAGGCTACAGAAAGGAATGAATTTACTTTCTCTTCATTTTAATTTTCTAGGGCACTTGTAAACTAATTGTCGTCCTATGTAAAGTCTGTTTTTAAATTTATTTTAGATAATCCAATGATGTAAATAAGCTACTGAATATATCCAGCTTACTTTCTAGTCCCTGGGAGGCTATACTTAAGTAGATATTAGAAATCACTCTGAAGATCTAGAAGACTAGTGGAGACTATATGAGAAAGAAACAAAATGGCAGGGAAAACACACAGACTTACCATCTTCTGGATTTGACCAGTTTCCCCGTGAATGAATTCAGTATCTCCCTTTTCCTCAAGGATCAAAAGTCAAGTGAGTTTTGATGAGGAATGACTCTCATACCCTGATATCTACACATTTTTCTCATTTCCTAAGGATACAATAAGGGGAAAAGAGGAGAAAAATGCATGAAAAGTCATGTGGTGGTATCTCTTTTGTTTCCTAAATTAAATGATCTCTAAAGCATCAGGGTCCTCAAGAGGAGGAGAGATCAGAGGCTGAGGAAGCCTATTTTATGGAATACATTTCACTTTTATATATTTTCATTATGAAAAAAGACCAGTGTTTGTCAAGGGATAATTTTAGGCATAATGTGGGCTACAAGTGTTCTGAAGACTTAGCATTAAACACACAAGAGTGTTTGAAGTATTAAAGCAGCTCATTTATTATTTTTAATAATATTGTTATCAAAAAAAGAACTGAAAATAATTTCTGGTAAAAGTCAGAGCTGTGTAACATTTAAGATATAAGCCTGCTTAAATTACTATTAATGACCACCACAATTTTCCTTATTTACTTGTCTGTCCTACCTATAGACAACATTATAATAACAGTAAATCTTTGTTGCATGTCTATTAAGTGTTCAACATATATAAAATTATTTATTAATATTTGTGTGATTATACTGCAAAGTAGATAAAATTGTCACCAATTTATCTGAACACCCATTCACCACACACACACACATACATGCACTCACATAAGCACACATATTTACACAGTTGCAGTAAAGAATGAATAAGTTACCAGATTTGGCATGCATAGTTGGCAGAGTGCTCTTTTAGGTAAGATACCTCACTTCTTGTTTCTGTTCTTTTAGAGAGAACCAGAGCCAGATATGAGTTAAAGCAGTAATGACAGGTTTTATTCACTATTACTATAGGGGAAAAGAGACTTCAGTTTAGAACTGAGCTCAAATCCAAATGCAACAAGGACAATAAGAAATTTATAGCCAAGTATTATTAAAAAGTCAAAAGACAGCAGAAGCTGGTGAGGTTGTGAAGAGGAGGGAGTGCTTGTACACTGCTGGGGGAAACATAGATTCATTCAGCCATTGTCAAAAGCAGTTTGGCAATTTCCAAAAGAACTTAAAATTATCATTCAACGCAGAAATCACATTATTGGGTATACACCCAAAGGAATATAAATCATTCTATTATAATGACACATCCATGCATGTGTTCATCTTAGCACTGTTCACAATAGCAAAGTCATGGAATCAACCTAAACGCCCATCAGTGGTGCACTGTATAAAGCAAATGGAATATATACACACCATAGAATGCTATGCAACCATGAAGAAGAATGAGATCATGTCCTTTGCAGTAACTGGAGGTCATTAGCCTAAGCAAACTAACCCAGGAACAGAGGCCAAATACTGCATGTTCTCACTTACGGGTGGGAGCTAAACTTGGAATACATATAGCATAAAGAAGGGAGCAACAGACACTGGGGCCTACTTGAGGGTGGAGGGTGGGAAGAAGGTGAGGATCTATAAACAACATATTAGGTACTATGCTTATTACCTGAGTGACAAAATAATCTGTACAGCAAACCCCATGACAGACAGTTTACCTATATAGCAAACATGCACATGTACCCTTGAACTTAAAAGTTAAAAATTAAAAGAAATATATAGTCAAAGAGCAGCGTAAGGAGGTCAGTGGATGGAAAATTACTAGGAAGAGACATCAAGAGCAAAAGAGCAAGAAGGTTCTTCCTAAATGGAGTTAACAGGATTCTTGATAAGGCAGGCCAGATGATCAGATGTGAAGTTCGGTGAATTTTCTCTAAATTGACTTAGCAAGATTCTTGCTAGGACTAGATTTGGCAAGGATGGACATAGAAACCCAAGATCAAGGCCTTGCTGAGGAGAAAACTCAGAGCAGTCTGTCCAAATTTTGGTCAAGAAGAGCGTTTTCGTCACTTTTCTCTGACCCAATCTCAACAGTGACACCCCTGTCTACAACTCCACTTCAGCTTAGTGTTCTGTAAACTTCAGATTCAGGCCATTCTAAACTGCGGCAGGTTAAAGGACACAGCGTATTTTTAATACCAACATGCCTGAGAAAACCGTTCAACATCCCTGTTCCTTTATATTTACCTTTAGCGTTATCTTAGGCAGGTTTAGGCAGAATGGGTATCCTACTGGGTAGTATTTAAGAAATACCACATACAGGAAGGGATAATTTTTACAAATGTCATTACATCTGTGGGGTCTGAAATTATCATATCAGAGTCTCATCCTTTTGAATTAAGGTTGTTATTTTTAAAACATGCTACTTTATTTTCTCTGCCAACAGTCCCACCAACCACCAACACTCTCTCTCTCTCTCTCTCTCTTTCTCTCTCTCTCTCTCTCTCAGCATTTAAATGGAAAATACTAAATACATGTGTTTTACTCATTTGTACTTCTATGTAACTAGTTTGAGCAAAGGATTCCATACCTAAAATATAAATGAAAAAGTAGAAGTCGGCCGGGCGCGGTGGCTCAAGCCTGTAATCCCAGCACTTTGGGAGGCCGAGACGGGTGGATCACGAGGTCGAGAGATCAAGGCCATCCTGGTCAACATGGTGAAACCCCGTCTCTACTAAAGATACAAAAAATTAGCTGGGCATGGTGGCGCGTGCCTGTAATCCCAGCTACTCGGGAGGCTGAGGCAGGAGAATTGCCTGAACCCAGGAGGCGGAGGTTGCAATGAGCCGAGATCGCGCCATTGCACTCCAGCCTGGGTAACAAGAGCGAAACTTCATCTCAAAAAAAAAAAAGATAAAATAATCTTAGATGGCAACTCTAAACATCTCAGAGTGGGATTCGGGCCCGCCATGGTTGTGGTGGCAAAGTGGAGAAGTCGCGTGTTTTGTTGGCACATTTTTGTGAAAATTGTTTTTTTTTTTTTTTTTAATTATGACAGAAGAGGCCCTGAAAATCTTCTTTTTCCCCAGGTAAGAGGCTACAGTTTCTTCGCCTCTGGCTCTCTTTAGAGCTGTCAGCACCCTGTGAACATTGGCCTGATTTAGACAATGAGGCTTTCTCTGTGTCTTTGAGAAAGCCATCTTTGTGCTACACACAGCACTGTCACTTTTATTCTTCGTTACAGAATGTTTCCTTAATGAGTTTGTTTTTTCTTCCTGCTTTGTCTACCTGTTCTCTCTCCCCTAAAATCTTTTGCTCCTGAGATTGAATTGTGTAAAGACAAACCTGGGTAGGAGAAAGGTAGTGCCACAGCTAGGCCTCCTGCTGCCTGCGCAAGGCAACCTTTGGTGCCGTCCAAGTACCTGCTGCCTCCAGCTTCCCAACCTTATGTGGATCGTTTTTAAATTTTTTTCCACCAAAGCACTGAGATAATTTTGGACGCGGGGAATGTGGCAGGGTTTCTGACATGGAAGACCCTGAAAGGAGCGGGAAGTATGTGCCATGGCCACCCCCTGTCTTTTCTGTTGAAAAAGGGGTGGGCGAGTAGTGGGTGGTAGCTGCAGCTGTAGGCAAGGCCCATTCTTGGCCTTTCCCCCCCCCCAACCCCCGCTGTAGGCTGGTTTTTGTTGAGTAGCTGATATGCAAATAAAAGATGAGAAATTTAATTGTCTTCTGAAGAGAACAAAGAGAAATTTAATTGTCTCCTTAACATCACACCATAGGCATTTTCTAGCAGCATACTCAAGATACTGTGTGGTGTGGTTCTAATTAGCTTTGAAGAGCCAGAGCTCAGCTCAACCTGAGGAAACCTCTTTCGCCAAAAGATACCACTACACAAGGGACCCATAGGAGCTCTTGCAATATCAAAAGATTAACAGCAGGGAAGGAGTTTGGGGGAGGATTCTATGGCTGGTTTGAGATGTGTGTCTTATCTGCAAAAACCTAAATAAAAGTGAAAGATCAGCTCGATCAGCTCTGCTTTTATTAGCTTAAGTGTTTTGTGTTAAAATCTCTTCTGGTCTAACTTTTCTTTTTTGACAAGAGAACAAATAATAGAATATCCTTTGTAGATCAGAAGTATAGAAATTCTCGGTAGAGAATATGGGAAATGCTTCACAGATGTTCCTGAAACTACAGCCAGATTGAGTGAATTCTTGTCTCTTTCTGTGTTGAGAGGTTGGGAGATGATTGTCTCACGTACTGGGATATTATAATTGCGTTCTAGGCCAGACTGTATATGTTCACCATCTCTCATTGAGAGGCTTGTTTAACCCTATTATATCCTTAATTTTGATGGCCGTTCGAATAGGAAAGAATGTTTACAAGACTTTAGAGAGAGCCATAGTCTGAAATTTCCTCTATAAGCTTCGTGATAGTGTATTTAATATTTACTTTCTTTAAATGTATCTTCTTAAAGGTACAGGTAGTATGTAGAGTTCAAATTTAACTACCAGTTAAATCCAATTATAGTTTTGGTGTTTTATTTACTTACTTATTTTTGCCAAGGACAACATTTTTCTTATTGGCCCATATTGACTGGCACTAGTCAATTGTTGACTAGTGACTGGTCATAATAGATATTGGTAGACATCTCATGGCCATTATGGCTGAAGGGGAGTTGCCCCTAGGTGATCTTGCAACATCATGAAGAGCCCTGTGTTTTTTCCTTTTTTTGGAGACAGGCTTTCACTATTCGCCTAGGCTGGAGTGCAGTGGCACAATCATGGCTCACTGCAGCTTCGACTTCCCAGGCTTAGGTGATTCTCCCACCTCAGCTTCCCAAGTAGCTGAGACTACAGGTGTGTGCCACCATGCCCAGCTCATTTTATTTTATTTTTTTTAGAGAAAGAGTCTCTCTGTGTTGCCCAGGCTGGTCTTGAACTCCTGGGCTCAAGCAGTCCTCCTGCCTCAGCCGCCTCCCAAAGTGCTGGGATTATAGGTGTGAGCCCCAGTGCCTGACCTAAGAGCCCCATCTTCCTGCATAGTGCGTTATAGTCTTTACTTCTGAGTTGGTGTAGAGGCATCCTTGGGGTATAACAAGCAGAGCGTGCAGAACTAGTTCACAGCAAAAAACAAACAACAAAAATGTGATATCCATGTTGTTCTCGGATAGGTCACCATGCTTATCATTTTAAACATCTAGCGTTGTGAGTTAAAGTTGTTAAGGGAGGGATTTCACTGGCACATTTTCTGTTTCAGTTCATGTTCATCTGTGACTCATATTTATTCTAGTCTAACCTCATTTTGCTTGAAAATTTTTGTACTAGAAAATGTCACTTTCAATTAGGGGAGGGGAAATTCTGATTGGGGATCAGAAGAGTCAAGTTGTATTAGTGATGATTTGGCATCACTTTTGATTCAAGGTAAAAACCCAGAATCCCTACAAGAAGGAATGTGGTAAAGTACAAAGCGATTCATGTAAGTAGATAGGCGAAAGGAAATGTCACCGCCGAGCTTTACTGTGGGAAGAGGGGGAGGTGAAGGAAATTATTACAAAATTTTTATATGTGATGAGGAGACAGCCTCTGGATTTCCCCAGATATTTCCGTATTCCCTAAAACAGCTCTAGTGAATTGCTTCATGATCGGTGTATGAATAGAAAGACAGTAGAACTCTTAAACTTGATCTTGAAAGGCCCATCTTCGTATATAATCATTCACAGATGTCCGTATGTGATTATATATTCCCATAGTGAGGCAATGATAAATGTAAATGAGAACCATGATATAATTTTGCCTTGCTTGCGTGCACATTTTCAGAATATAATTAAAAGCACATGTCACTGTCAGTAGTTAACTATGAGGTTTGTCTTAGTTTTTTTATAAGACTTTGGCAGAGCCCTAAAGCATGTTTTAGTGCCTGAGTGCTCCCTCCCTCCCTCTCTTCCTCCCTTCTTTCCTTCCTTTCCTCCCTCCTCTTTGGAATCAAAAGGGAACTCTCTAGGTTCTGCCTATTTTCTTTTCAGAACTCGGGATAATTTCAAGTTGTACACAGGTTGATTTTCATTATTCAGCTTCCCTGCTGATACTTGAAATTGTAACTAAATTATTATTAGATAATTCCTTTCTGACTTCTTCCTTCAAATAAAATCTGATGAAGATAAATGTTTTCTAGGTACTATTTCGCTACCAAAACCAGGTGGATATGTGTGGAAGGGGACGTGGAGGGAAGCAGAGGTTAGGCTAGGGACACAGTTATAATGTAACGTAGGTCAGTTAATGGGTGCTTAGTAAATCATGGTTTTCTGTAGAGTGCCAAATGCTCAGAAAATCTGTACTGCAGAAAGAATTTCTCGTTCAAGTCTATTTAGTTACTGTACTTATGCCTAAACTGGAATGTGTGCCTCTTTTAAATTCAATAAGCTGTGCATTTGTGACTATAGAACATACCGCTTTCATTTTAAAAATAATGATAAAAGTTTAAGTTGTAATATGGACTTTAAAAAAAAAAAAAACCCAAAACAAAACAATCTTCTTTCTTGTTATGGGGAATTCCTACATGATTTATTTCCAACTGCTTTTGTTTATATGAGTGTTGAAACTTAAAATGAGTAAATTCTGTCTTCCAAATAATTTTCTACATTTTCCATGTATTCCCATATCTTGTACCTGCTCTCAAGAACAAAACAAAAGTGGTTTCGCAGCCAGGCACTGTGGCTCACACCTGTAATCCCAGCACTTTGGGAGGCTGAGGTGGGTGGATCTAGAGGTCGGGAGTTCGAGACCAGCTGGGGCACCATGGTGAAACCCCGGTTCTACTAAAAACACAAAAATTAGCCAGGCATGGTGGCATGTGCCTGTTGTCCCAGCTACTTGGGAGGCTGAGGCAGGAGAAGTGCTTGAACCTGGGAGGCAGAGGTTGCAGTGAGCTGAGATCGCACCGTTGTACTCCAGCCTGGACAACAGAGTGACACTTCGTATTAGAAAAAAAAAAAAT
>CAUYOR010021632.1:0-11874 GCA_963573925.1 Callimico goeldii
CCAGGCGCGGTGGCTCAAGCCTGTAATCCCAGCACTTTGGGAGGCCGAAGTGGGTGGATCACGAGGTCAAGAGATCCAGACCATCCTGGTCAACATGGTGAAACCCCGTCTCTACTAAAAATACAAAAAATTAGCTGGGCACGGTGGCACATTCCTGTAATCCCAGCTACACAGGAGGCTGAGGCAGGAGAATTGCCTGAACCCAGGAGGCAGAGGTTGTGGTGAGCCGAGATCGAGCCATTGCACTCCAGCCTGGGTAACAAGAGTGAAACTCCGTCTCAAGAAAAAGGAAAAAAAAAAAAAAGAACAGAAAACCAAACACCTCATGTTCTCACCCATTAGTGGGAGCTAAACCAGGAGAACACATGGACACAGGGAGGGGAATATTACAAATCAGGGCCTGTCAGAGGGTGGGAAGCTAGATAAAGGAGAGCATTATGAGAAATATCCAATGTAGATGACGGGTTGATGGGTGTAGCAAACCACCATGGTACATGTACACCTATGTAACAAACCTGCACATTTTTCACATGTACCCAGAACTTAAAGTATAAAAAAGATTTAACTGTTCTTGCTGTTTGAAGTGCATTTTGTTGTAATGAGCCACTTGAGTTATATAAATAAAATGCAAGCTTTGAAATAATGCCAGCCTATATGTGTAGTTTGTAAATAACATCTTCTAGCATAAAAGAAATGGGCTTAAAGTCAAATCTATTAGGAGTGACCTAAGAAGATGTAGAAAAAGTATCCTCATGTATAGACAGTAGCAAAATAAATAAATAAAGAAGTGGGGAATAAAAAATTCCTAAAGTCATGTTAAAATTTAAGACCACAGCATTAAAAAAAAATAAACATGATGCCCTTTCCTATGAATCTGGATCTAGTCTTAGAATCTTTCAAAGAGAGCATCTCAGGAAGCTAGCTTTAGATAATTAAGGATGAAGAACATGATGCAATATGTTTTGCCTATTAGACCTTGGGTAATTGAAGACTTTCAAGTTCAGTTCATGCTATATGCCAGGCCTGAGGGTAAAATGAGAGATACGTTATTCATGCCCTAAAGAAGCTCAGAGTCAAGTTCTGGGGGTGTATATGTAATATCCACAATACACATACACATTAACATCAACAGTGGGAGCCAATCCATTAACTCTAGAATGATTCACTTCATCTGGTAGTTATAGGGTAAAGTGCAGTGGCCAATACATATGAAGTATATAATTTAAGACAGATTTTGAAAGATACGTACAAGTTCATTAGTTAGACAAGTTTTCAAAACAAAATTCTAGGTCGAGTAAACCAAATTCACATATTAACATGAGCTTTAAGTAAATAATGACAAGGTAACTTGAGATTATTGAGAAAAAAAGCAAACATATTTAAGAGAGCATCAATAAGGTGAATATGTAGTTATGAACTGGGTTTTACAGAGCTATAAACCATTCTATAGAAAGTATCCTTATTCTATTTCAGTGATTAAAAATTACTATGAAGTTTTAAATTAAGTAGTGGTACAATTGGATTTTAGTTTTAAAATAGTTCTAAAGTTCTACCTAGCTTATGAGATTATCAGTAAAACAGGTCATTTCATTGGAACCTACTATAAATCAAGAACTATGTGATTTACTCCAAATGGATTATTGCTAATCTCCCCAACGACTCTACATCAGGTGATGAAATGTGTTCAGGCCAACACAAGTACTTCTCCCAAGATCCTAGAGATAATAGTGACAAGATTCAAGCTCTAAGGCAACTGAAATCTAGCCTGTGCCCATTACGTCTCTCTACATCCAGAGAACACTCTAATATATTACAGGATGCTTTTGGGAGTGTTTGTGATCTGAAAGTAGCCAGACTCATTAGGTGGAAAACATTTTTAGGATTACACCAAGTTAGTGATTTTACCACATTCACCTATACAAGACACCCTTTTTTTTTCTTTTTCTAATTTGAACCAAAGCTCTCTGCAATTTAGCAAACCATAACGACCTCAATATGAGCTTAGCAGAAAAGCTCCAGTCCTAGATGGAGGATGAATTGGATAACACTTCTAGACTTGAAAGAAGACTCCTGGACTAGTTTTCATGGTATATTATTGGAAAAGAGAGAGTGATAAGGTGGCTCAGTTATCAGAATTTAAGAACACAGAAAGAGTGAGAAATGTAAAACTGTGATCATGATATAAGAAAAAGATACAAGAGATCTGGAGCCACACTGCTTTAGTTCAAATCCATTCTGTTATCGTACACTGTAATAAACTCAGGTGTAAGAATTAACATCTCTGTTCCTAAGGTTTCTCATCAATATGTGGATATATTAGTGGTCCATTATTCAAAATGTTGAGTACAGACATGACAATACATGTTAATATGCTGAACAATATGTGTGGCACAGAGAAAGGACCCTTCTCTCTGTTTCTGGCCATCTCTCTTGGGTGTTTGTCTGTGTAGGCATCCATATATACAGTCATTCCTCAGAATTCATAGGGGCTTAGTTCCAGAATTTCCATGGATACGAGAATGCATGGTCACCAAATTTTGTGGATGCTCAAGTCCCTGAAATAAAACGATTAAATAATATAGCATCCACATACAATTCACACAGATTCTCCTATGTACTTTATCTCTAGATGACTTATATTACCTAATGCAATATAAATAAAATGTAAATACTTGTTATACTGTATTTTTATTTGTATAATTTCTATTATTGTACTGTTATTTTTTGTTTTATTTTTGTAAAATGTTTTTAACCTGTGTTCGGTTGACTCTGGATGCAGACCCTGTGGATACAGAAGGCTGAGTATAAACACACATGTAATGAACTTGAGCCAGCCATTTAACTTCTGTAAGCTTTGTTTTTAATATTTCCAAAATTAGGGCAATAATATACTATATTTTCTCTCTCCAAAAGGTATTATAAAAATCAAAATTAAACACTGTTAAATTGTTAAGCTCTAAAGCACAAAACATGATTATTAGTATAGAAGAAGAATGAATGACAGCATCAGTGGTAGAAAGTTACAATAATAAAATTACAGGAATAAGCAACACGTTGTTATCATACAGTATATGTCAATTTTACTAGGGTTTTTAGGCCATTCAGACTAGATATGAATATTCAAGTAAGACTTCAAATAATAGAAAATAAAGCATAGTATTCCACACTGAAAAAGCGTATGACAAACATAGGAGGATGGAAAGTCATTGGCTGTGTCCGAGAGAGCTAATAGATTAGTGGGACTGCAGACCATGATATAGAGAATGAAACAATCAAAGATGAATCTAGAAAGATAGCTTGAAACCAGATCATGAAAGACCTAAAATTATATGTTCACAAGCCCCCAGGAATCAGAGAGCTTAGATTGCATTTCTTATTTTTCAAAATAGTATTTTGTGGATATAATTAACCAGCAACAAGCTAGCTTAGGAACTGATTTCCACTTCCTGCCACCTACCTCATAGATTTGTTATAAATATTGTGTGGAGTGACAAGTAAAGAACCTAGTACATTATTGGAACTCAGTAAATAAAATATATAATTATAGAGCAACTAGGAGGTCACTTTAAGGTATACAAGATGAAGAAATCCTTTCTTCTGTAGATCATAAACGTGGAAATTATCTCAAAGTATTATGTAGATTATGCATTAAGTACATTGCTTAACATATCAGAGATTTAAATTTTATATTTTTACAAAAAATAATTAAAAACACTCTAATCGTAGTGAGAATTAAATAGTGTATATAAAAGTGCTCTGCTGGCTAGAAAGTACAATTAATTATATACACATTAGGTAAGGGTATTTTTCAGAAATAAATTCATAACCAGTTAATAAAGCTCTGTAATCTCAGTTGGTAAAGTCTCACATAGCACAAGAGAAAGTTACAGAGCCAATGAAGTTATTAAGATCTTATGGAATAAATGATATTTAGGTTTGGAAGTGGCCAAGAGATGAAGCCTTGCGCGTGCTATGCAAGAGTCTTTTGGTGGTTGCTGTGTTCATAGAGGAGTGACAAAGTCACCAATTCTGTGCCAGCTTCATTTGTCATTTCAGTGAAAATTTAAAGCTTTCCTGTTTGCCAAAATAAAGTACCCAAAGCTATAAAGGCCCTACTGAGCAGTCTGGCAAGATGTCATCTGGTGCTAACTTGATTTCCCTGGCCTAAGAGAGGTGTTGAATCACCCACATTTCCTTGAGGTCTGTTGCCCACAGCTCTCAGCTCAGGACATCAAGCAACGATCAGTTGCACTACTTTCCCCATCTGCCTGCTCTCTTTCTATCAATAATATCCCTACTACTCCCTAGTCTAATGCCTTGATTGTTGGCACTTAGTCTGCCTCTCACAGAGAAGCAAAGTCAAGTCAGAGGGGTTCCAATTACAACTCGGTTGAAACCAGAGAATTTCTACTATGGTTACAGCTTGTACAGACTGGCCTTCTGAATCAGGCCTGGGAGAAATAACACAGATAAACAGAAATTCTGATATAAAAATTCAAACAACTGATAAGTTACTATAATGTGTGGTTTTTAAAATGTTGTAATTGAATTGGCCAACTTAATTTGATGTAAATGATTACTTTGGCCTATTTATTCTTCCATTACTAGTTTAGCCCTCAATTAGTGTTTCCATTCAAGAAGCCTTTGTTGAGCACCTGTTGAATTCTAGTAACAATAATAAATATGAATAAGAAATAGTCCCTACTCTGTAAGAACACTTAGTTTAAAGGCTGTAAGAGTCAAGTAACAACGTAACTGCAGAGAAAGAGACAAATCTGAATAAAAAGACTGAAGGAATTGCCCAGGATGTCAGTATCTACTGGCCAATAAAGTATCTGGAGTGAATGCAACGTTTCTGTTCTTCTTGGGGATGTTTTAACACTCCAGATACTATTATAGATAATTGGAAGGAATGTTTTGGTAAGTCACTGAGACTGGAAGCAACATTTCCAAAGGGAATATTATTATGATTGAATGTCTTTTAAATTGGATTCACTGAGGAATTTTTGTTTTACTTGGTGGAGCACACATATTCGGGTCCAAAGCTGAATCATGAATGAGAGAGGAGAGTTGGAGTGTCCTTGTGAGTATTGTGCCACAATGTGTTTTTACTATAGTATGAAGATCCTCTTCTCCAAATAAAAATTAAAGAAATATTAATTTAAGACTTCATGTGAAACTGTCTGTTCAAAATGATCATACCCCCATAATTCACTGATAATTAGAGGCAAATGGCGTGGGATTCTATTATATTTCTATTGATATATCACAAACCTACCTAGATCAAAATCTCGTTTTCTAAGCCTTTCCTTCTAGTACAATAGGGAAGTGTATCTGTTCCTCCCACAAGTATGTGTCTCTCATTGTATTCTAGATTTTACTACTCTTTCCCTCTTTAGAACTATATCCTTCATCTATCTGTATTCTCTTTCTAATTCCTCTCTCTCTCCTTTCTCTCCAACCACCCTCTGCCTTTTTATTCTTGATTATTCCCTTACAATAATATTATATGTATACTCCCTATCATGGAAAATAAAGCACTATATGACCTTGTTGCAAGCTCCCCTCCAAAATCATATCATCTTCACCCATTGAGCTCAGCCACCTTCTTGTTTTCAAATACCCTAGGCTCTGTTTCCTCTCTGGATATTTATACTTGTTGCACCCTCTGCCTAGAGGAATCATCCCACACATCTATTCTGGAGTCTGAATTTTTGACATCTTTTGGCAGAAATAGCTTTGGTAACCACTCCAGTAGTGACTGACTGGTTACCCCATTAATGTATTCACAATCTATTAAATCTACAACTATAGCACTTGAGCTGTCTTTTTATCTTCTTATCACCATATGTTTATGGTGTTTATAACATAATAGAAATTAGAAATGAGTTTAATTGGTAAACATAATGGTGCTTACAAGATATGTGGGTCAGTCAAAATATTTTAGAGATCTCTCTCCCCTTTAAATAAAAAGCATGTGAATTGGATAAGGCCTTAACCCTTCACCTTTTGGAGACACAGTCAACACTTGATTATGAAATGTCCATGCTTGACCATAGTTTCAAAAGATTTGGCATTTAATGATAACTATAAAGTCATAAACCCTCATTGTACACTGAATATCATGTCAGCCTTAAATTACTTTATTCAAGGTTTTACCAGAGATCCAAGAACGGAGGTAACATAAATGACATAGAACTACTCTAGGAATTTCTTATTCCCAGTTTGTAAGTATATTGGGCCTGAAAAATGACTATATTGAGAACTTCCACACATCTTAGTGTCTACATTAAAGCAAAATTACTATTCCATTGCTCTCAGTGGCAAAATTTAACTATTTCTAGAAATCCTTTTCCAGGCAAGTAATTTTATTGCTTATTATAGGAACTTCTCAAACAAACCATTGACTCCTCAGCAGAAAGCATCAAGAGCATTTATACCATAAGACACTCTGAATATCTCAACATAACATCTGCATATTGCTGTTTCCATCAATCCTAAATATACCGTGATTTTAGATGTATATATAATATATATATATATTATATATATATATATATATTTTACATTGAAAAATGTTCTCACGTTGAAAAACTCACCTTAAACCAAACTGCAAATTCTCAATGAAATCCAATCCTGTCCTTCCCCCTCTGAGATACTGGCAAAGCCCCGCTGAAGTAGTGTTCTTGCTTACTGAGGTAATAAAATTAAGCTCTTTCCTATCAATACATTGTGTGGGACATAGTCAACTATGCAATGAAATAGGTAGGACCTAAGGCTTGCTTTTATTTTTAACTGAGTATGAAATTTGAGAGGAAATAGCTGGCCCTTGCCTATATCTGTATTTTGGCAGTATCAACAGTGGCTAAAATAGCTAAATTATTCTTTATAACCAAGTTAATTTAGGCCAGATTTTAACAAGGTCTAAATTCAAATGCCATATATCAACACGGTCTTCTCTGACTGCTGAATTCAAAGTTGCCTTACTCATTTAGTCACCATTTTATCTATTTTTGTTATTTTCTTTCATAGGTCTTATTATAGTAATTGGCTTACTAATTTGTGTTAATGGGTTAGATTTTTGAAAACATTTTGAAATCCAACCTCTTTCAAAATAGGAAATTACTGTCAAGTTTTCTATCTTTCATGTTTATGTTCATGTTATGTTCTTAACATTTTATTATTAAACCTATGTAGTAAACTAGTAAAGTTCAGAATTAACAGTAATTGTCATAATTCAAGCACATAAAATCCCTTTAAAATATCCACGTAATTAGGAATTTGTTAATATACCCTTGAATTACTGAGATGGCTTTTGTTGACTTATATGATTTGGTTTATTCATATAATACACACGTGGAATTATTTTTACAATGCATGTAAATAATTTGAGTTTTAGCCTATTGCTAAAGAGATAATGAGTATGGCTCTAAAAACCTGTAAAGTTAAATGTTTAATGAGAAAAATGTTATTTTTTATTAAGAAGCTGATTATTTGAAGAAACTCTAAGTAAAATTTCAAACTGGTAGATGGAATGTTTAAAACACAGATTTTCAAAATCTAAATGTATTTTTATTTTGCTTACTAAAAGGTAAATCAGGAATTTTTAATATTAATGCCATAAATATATACTATATATATGTTTAGATGTTTGTGTTCATTAACATCTGATGTTTTGTGTACTAAGTGCCACAGTACAGGTGATTTGCTTTGTATAATATTGTGTGTAGGAGGATAATTATTGCTTTTTGATCATGATGGATGATGATAATGATTAGAACTAGTGTAATGGGAATCGTAATATAATATTTTATGTAGCACTATAAAATTCACACTGAGCTGTACCAATTAAAGTTGTGACTCAACAAATAAAAATTAAAAATTTATAATCCATGACCATGTATTAAATAAGCCTAAAATGAATATATTTTTAAACTTGTGTAAGAATGTTAACCATTAAATGAGCATATTCAATAATAGGCAAAGGTTCAGAAGTTCTTTGAAAAGGTCTTCGTAGTTTATAGTTTAGTCTGGTATCTGAGACTGAATATAACAGACTGCAGGCTGTTTCTCCCTGAGGTGAAAAAAGGAGACCTTTAGAATGGATTAACATTCTAAAGTGAATTAAGTAAAATATGATTCATAGAGAAGGAAATGAGGACCAAGATTCCATGTGGAAAATATTTCGATGTATTATTATATGTGAAAGAGGGAAGCTGGGAAATCAACTGAGCACCTCTTTCAAGACTCAGCTCAACTGTCACTTGACAGTTTAGAGTCTTCCAAAGGCTTCCTCTAGATGCTAATTTAGCCCCCAGTACATATATCTTGTAGAGTTGATTCAATATATATGGAAGTTGGGCAATATAGTTTGGATACGCCAGGAACAGATCCTGAAAATAGGACACGACTGCAAGTGGTATATTTTGGAGATACAGAAGACATTGAGAGTAATGAGGTGAGGTAAGGTAAGCAAGAGAAAAAGCCTACATACAGTGCATTATAAAGACAACCAGTGCTCTGTGGCTGCAGCATAAGCCTATGGGGTAAATCATTAGAAAACCAACATAAAACTCACCCTTCAGAGTTGTGGCATAAGAAGGGTTTTTGACCTGGGTACTTAGACCCTAAATCCTCTCAATTATTGATTATGGGCTACTTGGGGGTATAAGCATTTCTAATTTCTGGCCTCTTTTGGAGTCAACCATCAGGCACGAAGATGCATACACCAGGAGAAGGCAATAGGCTGGAACACTCTGAAGTAAGAAGGCCTATAGAATATAGTCTACACCTGACTACCTGTGTAGGCTAAAGTTTTGCATTCATTTGAGTGGCTATTCATGTATGCATTTACTCACTTTACTGATTAAATTCAAGAAAGCTTTTTGATAAAAGACTAACACATGCCATTACAGTTATATTTTTCTGTCAACAATGGTGTGAAAAAAATAAGAGGATAATTAAAATTCTGGCCATTCTTGACTAGGTGTAAACATGCTTAGTAGGTAACATATTTATGGAATGATTAAATGAATGAGTAAACAAATAATAAATCCACTTCCATATTGAAACAAATGAGATTTATCTAGTTTGATGGAAAATTTTCCATAAACTTAGATCAGAGGGAATTAAAATATTGCAGCAAAAAAATTCCCATTTAGGAAGATTGGAATATTGTATTTTAGAGTGAGGAGGGAATAAGAAAAAAGTAATATAAATCTATAAATACTAATATATGATTTTGGTGGTTCTATGCATGGGTCCCCAAATTTACTACAGTTCTCTCATTAAGCTTTGGGGTCTATGGCCTGTCTACTTGAATTTCAGGTGGCTGCTTTAATCCATGGAATCATGATGCCATTTGGCTTTAAAGGTCAGAAAAGGCCATGTAGTATCAACTTGGTCATCTTAAAATGCTTGTTGTCCAGAAGCTCTGTTTTACGAAATTCTCTATGGACTTAGCTGTCATACTACAAGATTCAAGCCGCATGTGGAAATCACAGGCAAGCGCCAGTTGAAAGTCTCATCTGAGGTTATAGTGACAGTCAACATCAGTTACTAGACATGTGAAAGATGCTTCCAGATAATTCCATGCCCCAGTAACCAAGTTGCCCTCAGTCATGGAGTAATCCCAGCCGAGGGTACAGACACATACCATCTCTGCTGTGATCTTCTGCAACTCTGGAGCCTCAAAATATAAACTTTTATGTGACTATATTTTGGAGTGGTTTGTTACACAACAATAGTCATTGGAACTATGACTGAATTTCATCAATGTTTATAAAAATGCAAATAAATCTGATGATACAGATGCATAATAGCACCATCTACCCAACATTTAATCCTTTAATCAGTTTGTCCTTTAATGGACAAAAAGGACAAAGAATAATGGATTATTTTAATTGCATAGATGAAGAACTTATAGAATTAATAGTGTAATTAATTTCCTAAGAATTCCATGTTTTCTAAATGTCAAAGCCAAGAAAAAAAACTCAGGTCTTCTTATTCCAAGTCCATTGCCATAGTTGTATCTTTAGAACATGTTCCAATGATGTATTACTGGTTGGCAATCTACCAGTTATGCTGGATCGAGGACTCATATATAAGTGGTTATATTTGTCCACTTCTACTGTTTCTTAAAAAATGATATATGCATGCATTCTCAGTGCATTCTCCTTCATTTTCTGCCATCATGCCAGATGGGATATCTAGTTGTCCAATTAAATTCTGTAATGGAATTAGAGTGACTCTGTGAGGTTACACAAAGATGGATACATTGAAGTATTTAGCAAAGTGCTTAGCATGTGGGAAGTAGTAAGGGTAACCTTAAATTATGGCTATTGCCATAGAGTAATTTTCATATTATGATTATTGTCACTAGAAGATGCCTACTAAAAAGAGTGATAATAAGTTAATTTTTCAGGAAAAGAATAGTTTAAAAGGGGGGGAATTGCATAAAGATATTGGAGTTGTCTAAGTTTTTCCCAGTAAAGCAGTATCATAAGTTGCTTTGTCATATTTATTAATTATCATCAAAAGGATAGAGAGGCATTTCTAGTCATTAGGACAAACACTTTATTACATAGACAAACAACTTTAGTCTTTTTAACAACCTCTGATGTAAATAATATTTCTCCCCTTTAAAGATAAGGGAATAGGCATTCTGAAACTTTAAGTAATTTGTTTAGAGTCATAGGAGCTAGAAAGTGACAGAGCCAGAGCGGAAATAAGTTTTGAATGCACATAAAGTTTTTGTATGTAATCACTACATTTCTTAATGTGCTTTAATCATTTGAAACATGAAGTTTAATTTTTATCTGACTGCGTTTGCCATAGCATGCAATTCAGTATAGAAAGATATATTTAATTATTTTAGTTAGGCATAATGTGTACATGTATATGTGTGTATATATTCAAAGCAACAAAAATGCCGTGTACATTTCAGAAATTGATAAAAATGTTTATGTGCACAGTAGATTTGAATTTTCATTCTTCTTAGGAACTTTGATTTTTAAATCAATTTGTGAATATTTTATCCTATATGTAATATTTGATATTCTTTTTAGGGCAATGAATTGTTTTAACTTTCATGTTGGTCAAATTAAACATAAAAACATGCTCTTTAAAACATGACATATATTAATTTACAAACTATTCCCCAAAGTTCTAGAATTAAAATGAATAAATCTCTTCAGCTAAGATTTGAGTAAAGCTAGCCTTTCATATTAAATATATGTGCTAATGCCCATTCTCAGTTATTTTTTAAAAAATAGGTAAAAAAAAAAGCTACATTAATGTAATAATACACTTTCTAAGCATAACGTTTCAGTGCTATTTATCATTGTTCATCTGGATAATTTAGCATGGTGCCAAAAATACTCTATTTCTCAATCCTTCTCCCCACAATTAATAGCATGTGGATAGAGCCACAATACAAATTCACTTCTAGAGAAGTTAAACATAGAATGATGATTTCAATATTGTTTATTCACTTGGTTTTATCTTTGGTTATAAAATCCACATTAGGGAAAATCTTTATATTGATCCAATCTAACATAAATAGATATACTCTGCCAATATTTCAGAGTGATTTTGGCTTTGAATCTCAACATTCTGTGCAAACTCAGATTTGACTCTAAATTATTATTATTATTATTATTATTATTATTATTTATTATTATTGAGACGGAGTTTCGCTCTCGTTACCCAGGCTGGAGTGCAATGGCGCGATCTCGGCTCACTGCAACCTCCGCCTCCTGGGTTCAGGCAATTCTCCTGCCTCAGCCTCCCGAGTAGCCGGGATTACAGGCACGTGCCACCATGCCCAGCTAATTTTTTGTATTTTTAGTAGAGACGGGGTTTCACCATGTTGAC